>LPNX010517017.1:936059-982072 GCA_001517045.1 Pseudotsuga menziesii | reverse complement strand
CTAAACTTATGCAATCAAGTGCAATAAGTGGCAGTGAGCCTCAATTAGTGTTCCTCACACTTTGGTAACTGAAACATGTGCCCCAATTAGGTCAAGTTTAACGAATGGTGCTAATGACTATAAATAGACTGGATGGTCTCCCGATTTAGACATATGACCAAATTTGGACAAGGGAGGATTAATAATCCTAACACCCCCCCTGAATGCTAACTTGGAAAAACTGTGGGCCCTGGTAACTAAGACCATAGGTCACCCATTACATCAAGTAAAGTAAAGTAACTGCTCAAAAATAAGGTGCTTGGGGAAAAACCACATGGGAAAAAAAACCCCCCTTCTAATTAAGCAGGTAGAATCATGATCAATCTGGTTCTTCTATGCACAGGTATCCTGGGGCCTGGCATGTGAACCTATCCATCATTATTTATGGATGAATCTTCCTCTTTGGAAGAAGAATGATATGCTCAACTAAATCAGAAATATAGACAGCTGCCGGATGAAGAATGGACCCATGTAGAGCAACTGAAGTCAACTGAAAAGTGAGGAAAGGTTCTTGAGAATTCAGAGAATGTGAAGAACACTCAAGAAAATGATATGTTTCATTCATGAACAGAAAACCATGAGTGGTAATAACAGCCCCAAGTGTTAGGAGCAGGTGTCCAGGCAGATGCAGAAAATATTCCTCTTTACTAGTTCTATGAGAAGATGAGCATGTGATCAATGGTAGAGAAGCACTGGGACTGTTGAGAGTGAATGTTGGAGCTCCATAGTCTGATATAGATTCTGAAATAGATAATTAATCACATAATAAAATATAAGAAACCTCATATGAGGAAACTAACACCAAATCCCCATCAGCAGTTTTGAAGAGAAAGTGTGGTACTTGATTTTTCACACCGGAATTGGTGAGAGCAGCTACAAGCATGAATGAATGCTTTTGAATTTTAAAATATGAACCAAATAATATCAGATCATAAATTAAATCAGATCTAAACAGGTTCAAAACAGATCCAAAACTTTGAAATGGAATCAAATCCCCGGCAGCAATTTTGTAGGAGACTTGCGGTACTTGTTTCTTCACACCGTTGATGAGAACAGCTACAAGCGGTACTGAAAGATTATGAATTCGATATATTAAACCAAGAAATTTCAGATCAAATCTAAATAATATCATATCAGATCCAATAAGGTTAATATCAGATTCAAATAAATGGTTAACCGAGATGGTGGATGCATGGCTTTCTTCTTCTTCAAAATTCTGAATTTTGGTGCATGCAATCCTGTCGGAATTTGCTGGAAAAACTAGATCATGGGGAGTGAATGGATCACTCTGGTAATCGGATATTTCTTTCAAAATATCCAAGTTATCACATATTTTCACACCAGCAGCAACATTAGAGGGAGAAAAATCAAATTTCTCTTCATTTTCGGAAGCAATTACTGGTAAATTTTGCACATAATTTAAAGGAAAATCACCGGTGAATGTTTGCATGGAAGTGAAGCGGAATTTTTCTTCAATATCAGAGATTCGAATGTCTTCTTCTGTTTCAGAAATATGAGAAGATGATATATCATATATCTCATGAACTTCCGGAGCATCAGGAGAAGGACTCACTGCATGGAGACTGTCTTCAATTCGAACTGACTGTGTAGAAGTTTCTGCTTCATCTTCATCTTGAACAACTTCATCAGAGAGAGTAGAGGCCGAGACTTTTGAATCAAGGATGTTTTTGGTGCTGGATGTGCTCCATGTGCTTCCAAAGGTTCTGTCCAATCTTTTCCATAGTTCTAGTGGATCTTTAATAGATCTATTGTGGTAGCGCATGCTAGGAGAAAGAGCCAGTTCCATTATTTCAAAAGCTTTATCCTTTGCTTTTATCCAGTCATTATCACTCTCAAAATTATGTCTACCAAGTCCAATAGACACCGAAAATATTTTTTGTCTTCTTAGACATATAATCATCTTCAACTTCCATTCAGAATATTCTGAGGCATCTGAGGATCGGGTGAGAAGAGGAACTGATGAATTCATTTCGAAGTTGTACCTGCAAAACAAAAAAAATGATCCAGTAGGAGATCCGAGGAGGAGAAGTGCCTTGTCCGTCAAGGCTCTAATACCATGTTAAATTTCAGCATATAGATCTGTAGACAAACACACAACTCACAAAGAAGATCTCACAATTTACTCAGCCATTGAAGAATGAAATAATGCAAAAGGCTTGCAGGTGTGAATGCTTTCATTAATCAAAAAAGTAATCCAGATAATAATTACAATGATGTAAAATGGATTTAATAGCCACAAGCAATTCGAATCCACATGAGGAAGTTTGAATTGATGACACTACTTGACTATAGGTAAACAATACTTGTCTAAATCACTATTGGAGGACCCAGTAGTTAATTGTCCTTGTCTAAATCATAACCAGAGTTCTAAAACACAACCAAGTGTTACATTTAGTATTAGATAATGGTTAACTGACTATGGTAGGTGAGAAAAATGACCCACATGTGTGCAATTAATTAAACCATTATTTAACTGAATGTAGAGAGCTAGAACTGAATGTAACTGACTCTTAACTTGGCTTGACTAGTCATTAACTGAAGTGAACTGACCTTGGTTGGTTTCGGTACTCCCAGTTGCTTCCTAAATTGTAGGGATTGATCTAGGAGACTCCTAAACTTATGCAAACAAGTGCAATAAGTGGTAGTGAGCCTCAATTAGTGTTCCTCACACTTTGGTAACTAAAACATGTGCCCCAATTAGGTCAAGTTTAACCAATGGTTCTAATGACTATAAATAGACTGGATGGACTCCCGATTTAGACATGACTCTCGATTTAGACATATGACCAAATTTGGACAAGGGAGGATTAATAATACTAACAAAATATAGGAAGAAGAGGAGGCACCAGCATAGTTGGGGGGAATGAAAGAAGAGAAAGAGGACCAGAGTCCCTCCAACGAACTTGGCGTGGAAGACGAGATATAATCGGATAACCAAGAAGGGGAAGATGAGACAGAATCAGAGAACTAAGAAGAAGAATCAGTTGAGGATGTAGCAGCAACAAACCCTATAGAGGGGATAGAGAATTTGGGAGCTCTAGCAGTAGACGCCAAAGTTAGAGAAGCATTGGATGCTATGGCAGTTGAAGTTGAAGCTGTAGGAGCTATGATGAAAAAAGGAGATGTAGAGGTTCTCACCATAGAATCCTCTCTGGAATGGATGGGAAATCATATTGAGGAGGAAACAAAGATGGCAAAGAGTAGAGAAAATGCTGAAATAAGAGACATTACTTCTACATAATCTATAGAATTGGAAGCCTCTCTACCACAAAGAAAGAGAATAAGATTGAAAGAGGAGGTACATGCATCACGACCAGTAAGAAGAAGGAGAACCAGATTTGTCATAGCAGAAGCAACATGAGTGAAACGGGCGAACATCAAAGCAAAGATTGAATTTCCCATATTGAGACTGAAGACAAATGCTTCCCCACAAGAACATGTTGTAGAGGAAACTCAAATTGAGGGAATTTTGTTTGAAAATGGTATTTTGAAGGAAGAGGTGCAAGTGATCCAAAAGGAAGTGGAAATATTGAAGGAAACATGAAAGAAACAAGTGGAAAGGATATTGCACACATTGGTAGAAGTTGTAGATTAGGTCGAAGAATCACTTCCAGTTGAGGAAGGTGAAGAATTGGAAAAAGTAGTTTTCCTTGAGTGTGGAAACATTTTTAGTCAATCAAGATACAAAGTCACAATGCACACATTTGTGGCACAAAAACCCACACAGGAAGTTGGAGAATAGAAAGGAACATCTACGAGGTAATTGAAGGATGAAAAAGAACCAAAAGTAGAAATGATCCCTGATGTAGAGGTAAGGGAATGTGATCAATTACAGTCTCAACCACAGGGTGTTGTTACACAAGAACCAACAACCACGGAATTTTTTGTTGAAACTGCTACTAAATTGGAAGTAAGTGAGCTAGAGGTTGAGGCAATCCCTGAACTAAAATTAGGAATTTTTACTATGACCTCAGAACAATCTCATGACATAGAACTTGTGGAGAGAGAACTTCAGTAATAGGAAAATGATGAATTTGATCAAGATGTTGTCACATAAGAAACAACATCCTTAGAAAACCTTGCTAAGACTCCCATCTAGCTAGGGACAATTGACCTTGAGGTGGACATAACCCCCCATTTGGAGCTAGGAGAAGACGAACATATGTAATCCTAGCCATCAAGGGACACTGAAGAAATCAAGGACTAATCTCATATATATGGGGATACTGATCAGATACTCGGGGACCAGTATCATCTTTCATGGGATATGGAAGTAACTCAAGAGCAACCCAAGAATCCAGAGGAACTGGGAGATCAAGAAGATGCTACACAAGAACGAGCATCTCTGCATCTGCCTATTGAATCCACAACCGAAAATAAAGAAGTTTTAGCCAAGACTCAAGAAAAGGATAAGATTAAAATATAGGAAGATGTTTCCACACAAGAACCACCATCTTCCCCATTGGATGTTGAAGTTGAAAAAAAGGGGCTTCGGGAATAAGGTGTTGTCACACAAGAACCAACATCCTTGGAATTGATTGTAGAAGTACATTTACAAGAATAAGTTGTTGCACCACTGGTAGAAGAGGATGTTGTTTCACTTTAGATTCAGAACAATCAGGTTGAAACATTGGGCAATAATGTATGGACGCAATCTTCCCAAGACTTTTTCAATTTAGATTCTGAGGAGGAAAATGACGCAGGAGAGGAAAGGATTCAAGGCCTAATAGAATAACTCTCACTGCTGAAAATATAAGTAAAGAAATGGAAAAGTGAGGTGGATAGATATCAGAAAGTAATGATTCCCTTGCTTAGCATAGGAAATTTATCAGTGAAATGAGGGAAATATGGGTAGAAGAGATAATATTCCAGAAGTTTTGTTGGGAATAATTACAGAAAGAATTGAAGGAGTTGAAGAAGATCAAGTCCGTTCAAAAGGAAAAATACCAAATGTACATTCTCTACCATGAATTGATGATATCCAAGGCTCCCTCTTCCTCTTATCCTATATTTTTATATGAACAATTCAGTTGGTTTAATTTGAAGGAATTAAAAGAAGGGAGACCTTACAAAGTAGCATCTTCTGACCAATTTTTGGAAACTTTTATGAAAAGTAGTTTCACTGAGAAGAATCTTTTGTGCGAGATTTATTTACATGAAATGGATTGCCGCTTGGACCAATATTCAAATCTTTCTCCTCATCTAGGTGATGTTTAGTTGAGGTATTTTGATTCTTTTTTCAGTGACCATGTGCAATGGGAGGATGCATTTCAGACAATTTCTCAAAATGAGGCTCACTCTAATCTCTAGATTCAGTGTGAACCTCAATCCCCTCACCTTCTTCATAATAATAAAGAACATAGGATTAAATCCCCCATATAGACTCAATAGTTGGTCGAGATTCAAGAGCAAGTTATATCCACTTGTGTTAACCAGGTTTCCAGGAAGCACCATTTGGATTTGGAGGGTAGTAAGCATAGGTGGAAGGCTTCCCATTCATCAATTAAGAAAAGGGACCCTTATTTCTTCAAGAATTTTAAACAGGATCTCCCAAGGGTTGAGGGGTAGGTCAACTGTATGAGGAAATGTGGGGCTAACTGGTTGGGATTTAAATTCAAATTCCCACGTATTTGGTGGCCAACAAAACCATATAGAGAATATTTTTCATTGACAAAAGGAAAGGAAAGGCTGTGTTGGAAATATTGGTTTTCCTATAATGGATATCTAGATGGTGGGGAATCACCTGAATCCTCCTACAACTTTTCATCTCTTCATGAGTGAGGTACAACTCCAAAATCTCATTCATACTAGTGGAGGTTGTCTCACGATGACATGCAACTAAGCAGTTGGGGGGAGATATTGGGTCCCAAAATGCCCCTTTTTAACCACATCCATTATGCCCTATTTTTCTTATCTTGCTCCATTTTTCGCAGCAAACAAATGTTCTTTCCTCAATTGATCCCTCAATATTCATAGGTATGATTAATTATTGTTTCATCTTATTAATGCTTATGATTTCTATAATCAGGACTTTGCTTCTTGAATTATGCTAACACATTATGATTTTACAAATATAGTGCAAGCTGTGAAAGAATACAGGTGTAGCAGCCCGAGTGGTCCAAAGAGGAGATGAACATTCACTACCATATCTGACCTACAAGTTTTGTTTCTACAAGCGGATCCAACAAAGGGTCATCATTCCACATGGGCTCCAATAGATTTAGTTGCAACAACGCACCACTGCTTAAAATTTGCTGCAATAGTGAGGGTATATCTTGAATTGGTTTTGCTATTCATTTACTGGCTCAAGCCACATAATTTCCTATATTTCCTATTTTTGTTTAATTCCACCCATAGGTGTAACAATGCATGTAAAAGGGAAGCCTGAAGATCGTAGATCTTCATGTCTACCGGATATTAGTGGGTGAGGGTTACGACTATTGATAAATAAGTACTGGGAATCATTTGGAGCTAGGCGTTGGAAAATATCAGATCTTGTTGTGTGAGCTATAACAGAGACTGTACTTTCATTCCACCATTTTAATATAAGGAGTATTATTCTTCAGATCTTTGTACTTTAACTTGTGTTAGTCCTGGCGTCTCTCTTTGAAGGATGGGCCCATCTTCCCTCATAGATTTCTAAGTTAGTTATATGTTTCATTAATTGCTTATGTGGCATGGAAGTTACATCAGATGCATTTGTTTCAATAGCTACAACAGTAATGTTCAATCATTGTGTTTCCTTGAATATTCATTACTTGCATTTCCTTTAAGCTGCAACAGTGTGGTGTGATAGTCGATTGTGTAGGTTAATTTACTTTATGCATGTGTGTGATAGCTGCAACATTCAAGCTCTTCCTTAGTTCCCTTTAATTACTTGTCTTTCTCAGGTTTGCTAATTCAGGTAGACTATAGCTTAGAGTTGTGTGATTCAATTCATTTTATTTCTTATTCTGAGATTAAAGTTGGTGTAAACTAGTCACAATGAATTTGCATATGGTCTATTAAATTAGGATTTAACTTTATGCAAAAGTAAGAATAGATATTTATTTCGTGAATCATTCATTACTAGATTGATTTTGTAGGAAGTGATTGCAATTCTGAATTCTTAGATATGTAGTTTAGATCAGTTTAATTATGGGAGGAGTTTGACTAAATAGATAAGTAGGTCAGTTATTCAGTTCACCAACTACTTAGTGTTTAAGCACACACAGTGTGAATTATCTTTGAAATAAAAAGACTTCCCTGGGTTGAAAATTTATAGTGAGCATCCTTTGTGATGGTTTTAATTATCTAGAATATAGAGTGACCAACATTCCTCGGGAAATAAATCCATGTTTTCTTGCTAAAATCATCAACAAAGGTCATAAAATAAAAACTCCCTCCTGTGGATTGGGTTTGCATGGGTCCACAGAGGTCTGTATGAACTAACTCAAGATGTTCTTTAGCATGAGTGGTGGAAGTGGGGAAACTGTCCCGTTGATGTTTACCAGTGATACAATCCTCACAGGTACACAATTGTTCAATAATAACCAGTAACCCTTTAACCATTGACTATTTGTTCAAGAGATTGAGACTCTTGAAGGGACAATGACCAAATCTATAGTGCCATAACCAAAATTCATCTAGACTGGAAACTATATGGGCTATAGACTATCGAAGGTTGGTTATCCCAAGACTAAGAGGAAATATTCTATTCTTGGTCATTTCAACTTTTGTTGCGAGTCTCTTACTGGTGAGTTTATCATAAATAACAAAGTATGTATCATAAAATCAATATCATACTGGTTCTCAAGTAATTGACCTATATTGATCGGATTCACAGTTAAATGAGGTACATAAAATACCTCATGGATAAGCATATTTTAATTTTGCTTAGTAAGTACATGAATATTACCTTTTCCTTTTTCATGAATGAGAAAGTCATCTCCTAGACTGATATTCATGACAACAAAGGAATATAAACTAGAGAAAAGTGTACTATACCCCAATATTGTAATAACTTTTGAAAGACTATTTTATTTTTGTTTTGTTTGAATGTGATTGGAAGACCTGGAACATGCCCATAGGTCCTTGAAGGAAAAATGTAACTAAAATAGTATGCTTGTAATAAAAATATGAATTATAGGGATAACCATGTTGAATGAGGAAACTATGAATGGGAGAGTGGGGGAGATGAAGGGTCACTCTCGCGAAGTTACACCAGGCATGGGAATTCCCGTATGGCACTAGACTTACCCTGGGGAATCAAGAGGTAGTGGAGTGGAAGTTGCAGGGGGAATTTCATGTTAGCTGCAAAATACCTAGGAAAAACAAAAATGATAAATAAGGAAGCATATGCTAGGAGGGGGGACGCCGCTCAGTATGTTGGAGGAAAGAATTGCTTGTTGTACTCTATGTTAGGAAATAATTTCTCACTACAAAAATGGAATGGAGTTGACTGTCAAAACTATTGGAATGCATAGTTCACCTCGGGGGTGACTGAGGATAGAGATATCTCTTCCTAATCTCATTGTGGCTCTTATTTCAACAAGTTCAAGTAATGAATAATGTTCCTGTTATTTTTATTGAACTCTAGGTATGTTTGTTCATGTTTAAGATGTGTTTAATGTCAATAAAATGATGAAATAAAAAATTAGCTTTGTTGATGTTAATGAAGCTTATGAACTAGTGTACTCATACAGTTTTTGGAATACATTTGGAAAAATGACAACTCAAGTAGTAGATTGTGGTTATGCACAGAGTTATGTGTTACTGCATGATTTCCTTAATTGATGAGCTCAAGGTGTGTTAGTAGATGTAAGAATGTATGTTTTACCTGCTATGACAATTTTAATAGAATGGATTAGGTCTGGTGAGAAAAGTAGTGTTGTTAAATGGATGTGTACTCCTTTATGTTCTCTCTCATTATTCTTAATTTCCACAGTTTAACTGTTTACGAGTATACTAAAGGTGTTGAGTGCTTGTAAATCATCTGTAGATAAGATGATATATATTTTTAGACAGCTCCAACTTGAACCGAACCACTAAAGTTAACCAACCTAACCTACGATCCCTCTAACTCTCAACGAAGGGAGGACAACAAATCTGCATTGAACATTCTTATTTTTTATACCTCTTTGCTATTAACTCCCTTGAGGGCTGAACGTGTGAAATCGACAAGGACCATCAGATCTAGATTGATGGTGGATCTGAAACACAATAAGGTAGATGGATAAGAATTTCTTGCTCCCCTCTGTCATTTAATCCCTTTCTTGTTGAATGTGCGAAATCCATGAGGACTGTCGGTTCTGGATCAACGGTGCACCCCAAACACCATGAGGCAGATGAATAAGAATCGTGTGCACCCCTCCACGATTAAATCCCTTGCTTGTTGAACATGTGAAATCCCCGAGGACCATCGAATTTGGATCAATGGTCGACCCCAAACACCATAAGGAGGATGAATAAGAATTTTGTGCACCCCTTCATCATTAAATTCCTTGCTTGTTGAACATGCAAAATCCATGAGGACGATCAGATCTGGATCAATGGTGGACCCCAAATACCATAAGGAGGATTTGATAAGAGTTTCGTGCACACCAAGATTTTATTAATCTGTGCTAGTTGAATTGGCGAAATAGCTCACAGCCATCGATCTTCACCAAGGTCTATCTCTGTCATTGATCTTAAATATAGTTTGGGCATGAGCCCTTCTGGCTCTCAGTCCCTATCTCTAGCTTTATTTTGTTCAACAAAATTATTCTTAGTTATTGATTTAACAATCTTGACCATGGATTTATTGAATATGCATACTCTTTATACTCGGCAACCTTTGTGTAAATTGGTCATTGGAAAGAACAATTCCCTCTGCCACTCGAAGCTTATCATTTGGACTCTGTGAAATTAGAGTTTACCTTTCTTGTAGACTTATATAGTTGTTAATGAAAAGTAGGGCTGATGAATAGCACATTCTCTTACGTTAAGGATTACTTGATTATGGATATCATTTTTGGTGGGATATGCATCTACTCTGTTTCTAGTCCCTGGACCTCTTTAATTGACATAGTTTTTGGAAAAGGATAATCCTTCTCGGTTTGAGTGACTGTGACTCATTAATGTTTTGGGTTTCCTATAGGTTTCATATCTTCTGTAATAAGTTACTCACATGATGTATTTTTCCCCTCTATGAAACAACCAAGGTATTTGGTCACTCAGCGGAGGCTTGGGAATTGCTCTGAATAGAACTATCCTAGGATTAATGAGGTTCTTAGATAAACTTATAGTTTAGCATGAGACTTGTTGTTCTTAAATCTACACTCTTCCATGAATAAGTTCATGATGGTGAAGGGGATATTGAGGGAAACAGACTAGAGATGAATGAAGTCGAAGATAAAAGGTTGTAGCTGGCTGTTCTAAGAAATTTTAAGTCTTAAGAATGTTAAGGCTTTTGCGATCCACGATCCTCACAGCGAAAAGAGGAATGAATAAAGGGAATGTTATGTCTTAATAATGTTAAGACTTCCATGATCCATGATGCGCATAATGGAAAGTAGAAAGAAAAAATAAAAGTTAAGAGTGTTAATACTTCCTCCATCCATGATCCGCAATCCGCACAATGGATAGAGGAAAGAGGAAAGGAAAGTTTAATTCATGAGAATGTTAAGTTTGTTGTGATATGCTATCCACATAGAGAAAATGGGAAAGTGGAAAGGAAAAGGTGGAAAACAAAAGGGATCTGCGAGCTCTAAGGAAAATTTAGTTTTTTGACTTCCGAATTCTGCAGCTGAAGGTGAAAGGAGAAAAGTCGTAGAATGGATATGTCAATGGTGGAACAACTACCGTAGTGGTTTATAAGACTAATAATGAATATTGAAGTGTACGTTAATGTCCATCCCTTTGTTTTGAATGAGAACAAGGGATCTTGAAGTAAAAAATTTAATTTATCCACATTATGGGGTATGGAGACGTTACAGATTGGTATAAGTCAGAAATTCAGTTTCAGTGTGGAAACTACTTTCTACCTGCCTAAGTGGATTCCCATATGGGAATTTAACGTTGTTTATTATTTTAATCTAAGTATTATTTGTTATGAAAGGTTATAGCCAAATACATGTGAAAGAATTTATAATTGAAAAAATTTTGTATGCATTTTTTTTTCAAGTTATTTGGGTATGTTAGATATGGTATCAGAGCTACAAGTTCAACCCTGTTGGCTTTTGGGAAACATCTAGTCCCACAGCACTATGAAATTTTTTGTTCTAAATATTTATGTATCAACATGAATTGTTCTGTAATAGGATACAGTCATCTCCTCACAAAATGATCAGGAGTGCCCACCTGAAGAAGGTACTCCAGAACCTCACCCAATGTACCAAGAACCAAAGCATTATGAACCTAGCTAGGTACTTGAAACCATGAATAATATAATAGTGGAATTGAAAAGTTTCAATGCAGAAAATGAAAAGATGAAAAGGGATTAAGAAAAATAGTAGGATCTCAATGAAATATTATTGCAAAGCTTATAGGAGAGGAATGATGGAGAAAAACCATTCTCAAAAGAAGAGAGGGACCCGGAAGTTGGGAACAGTGCTAAAAGAAAAGGCAATTACTCCCAGGAAACTCAAAAATCTAGAAATCAAGCCCAGATAGTGGGTAAGAGAAAAGTGTACCACCTTGAAGGAGAATTAAAGAAAATTAAACCCACTAGTTTTGATGGGGAATCAAGGGTTAGAGAAGAAGCAGAAGCTTGGTTGTTGGACATTAAAAAGTACATTAAGATATACAACTACTCCAACAGCATGAAGGTAAGGATGGAAGTTTAAAAGCTGAAGGGAAAGGCCAGTATTTGGTGGAAATACCTAAATATATCTCATGGATTAAAGGAGAAGCACCTAGAATGGTCATAGTTCAAGAAACTCTTCAAGAAATAATATTTATCAGAAATCTATTATGAAATAAAGACAAAGGAATTTTATGAATTGAAAATTTGTCCGATGACCATGGAGGATCTCATTAATAAATTTCTAGACCTGTTACAATTTGTGTCATACATTAGAGATGAAAAGGTAAAAATCCAGTGACACTTAAGCTGCCTCCCATAATCTTACAGAGATCAGATTGAATTTGATAACCCCAAGATGCTGGATGAAGTGTTAAGAAAACAAAGACTATGCTTTGATCAATATAAACAAAGGAATGACCTCTCCAAAACCTCGAAGTACAAGAACAAATAAAAGATCAATAAGGGGAAGAAGGGCTTCCAAGAGCCACCCGTAAAGAACATTCCAAGGAAGCATCAAGGAAGTTACTACAACAAAAATGGACAATTTTAGTGTAAGGTAAATAAACCTTCGCAACTTGGACCTAAAGGGATTGCTAGTACCCCTAAAGAACCTCTGAATTCTTGGGAACACTAAATTCCCCATGTCTGAAGAAAATGGCCACTCCTTGGTGAGTCGAATAATACTTTACACAACCTGCAAGAAACTTCCACTGTGGGAGAAATTGAAAAGAGTATCCAACGAATCAATGCAGCTCTTGAAGATCGACAGGAAGATCATCAGTGTGCAATTGTTGAAATTGAATGTACTATTTCTAACCAAAAGATCTCTATACTAATTGATCCATGAGCTACTTTTTGTTACATCACTCCTAAAACGATGGAGAATTGTTATCTCACTAAGGTAAGGCATGCAAATCCTTGGTTAGTCAAACTGGCCACTGGAGCAAAAGGAAGGTAGTTGAGTTTATTGGTAATTGTGAAATTTCAATATAGGATCATGCAGCTAGGATCAATTTGAATGTTTTGTCTTTGGGTTTATATGATATGATTATTGTCATGGACTGGTTAGGAAATTCTAAAGTAGTATCAAATTGCTTTGATAAAAAATTTACTTATTTGGCCGAAGATAAAATTGTTAGGAAGGTAAATGGTTTTAGTAAGCATATTTCCTTAAGGAAGATATCTTCCTTTCAATTAAGGAAGTATTTTAGGTAGGGTTGTAAGCTCTGTGCAGTAAAATTTGTTGACATACTCCTTAATGAAAAGCCATCATTTGTAAGGGACCACCTAGTTTTGAATGAATTCATGGATGTGTTCCCATAAGAGATACCTGGACTTCCCCCTCAAAGAGAAATATATTTCTCCATTGAAATCATACATGGGCCTACTCTAGTATCCAAAGTAACTTATCGAATGAGCATCCTTGAGTTAATGGAATTAAAAATCTAGTTAGAAGAAATACTAGATAAGGGCTATATAAGTCCTAGTGTATCACCTTGGGGAGCCCCAATTTTATTTCTCAATAAGAAGGATGGGACCTTAAGACTATGCATTGACTATAGGAAGCTAAATAAAGTGACCATAAAAAACAAGTACCCTTTGTTGTGAATTCATGATCTATTCGATCAAGTAGGGGGGGGGAGTCTTCTCTAAGTTGGATTTGAGATCTTGTTACCACCAAATCAGGATTAAGAAAGAAGATGTTTACAAAACAACCTTTAGAATCTGATATGGGACTCACAAATTCATGGTAATTCCTGTCAACTTGACCAGTGCCCCTGCCACATTTATGTGTATTATGAATAACATCTTTAAAAATTATTTGGATCAGTTCATGTTAATTTTCATTGACAATATCGTGATCTACTCAAGAATGGAAGAAGAACATCAACAACACTTGAGAATCATGTTACAGACCCTAAGAGACAACCAAATGTATGCTAAGTTCAAGAAATGTGAATTCTTCAACAAATAAATTATGTACCTAGGACATGTCATCTCTGGAAAAGGGATTGCGGTAAACTTGTTGAAGATAAAAGAAATTCTAGAATGGCATGTTCCTAAGGATGTCACTGACATTCGATCTCTCATGGGACTCACCGGGCACTACCGAAGGGTCATTCAAGGGTTCACAAAGATATCCTATCCTATTACTTCCTTACAAAGGAAGGGGTAAAGTTCATATGGTCTCAAAAGTTTCAGGAGAGCTTTGAAAATATAAAAAGGATGTTAACCATGGCCCCAATCTTGAAGGTGGATGACCCATATAAACACTACACAGTATGTATTGATGCTAGCAAGGATGGATTGGGGGGAGTACTATCTTAAGAAGGGAAAGTGGTATGTTATGAATCTTGCAAGTTGAAGGATCATGGATGAAACTATGTAGTGCATGATGTAGAGTTGGAAGTTGTTGCCTTAAAAATGTGGCGTCACTACCTGTTAGGGAAAAAGTTCCTTTTATTGAAAGATAACACCTGCGTAAAGCATTTGTTTACTCAACCTAGACTCAATTCCAAACAAGCTCGATGGACGGCCTTCTTAAGTGAGTCTGAATTTTAAGTGAATCACATCAAAGGTAAGGAAAATAAAGCGATTGGTGCACTCAGTCGAAGAAATCATGAATTGTATAAGATTATCGTGATTCAACCAGAACGTGATCTGTTGAGAAGAATAAAAATGTCTAGCATCTAGGATGCTAAGTATGGGAACCTACTGAATAAGCTGCTAACATAAGATGTAAAATTGGATGGGACAGAATTCAAAGTAGACCAAAAAGGATTAATTTGTTCTAAAATAAGGATATACATGCTTAATATTGCAGATTTAAAACTGCATATTTTGAATGAAATGCACAAACTTCCATATGCAGGGCAATCTGTTTACCAAAAGATGATAACAACCCTCAGGAAGCAATTATTTTTGACTAATTTGAATGCATATCTAGTTGATTACCTATCTAAATGTTTGGAATGTCAACAGGTGAATGATGAAAACCAACATCTAGAGGGTTTGTTACAACCCTTACCAATACCTGAATGTAAATGGGAGGTAATATATTTATATTTTATCATAGGTGTACCTTTGAATATAAGAAAACATGATTCAATTATGGTTGTAGTTGATAAATTAAGCAAGTCTTCTCATTTTATACCTGTGAAATCGACTTACAAGGATATCAATGTGCAGAAATATTCCAGAAGGAGATATTTTGACTTCATGGAGTGCCAAAGATGGTAATCTCTGATCGAGATGTCAAGTTTACATCCAACTTTTGGAAATCATTGTTTGTAGGGATGGAAACCAAAATAAACTTTAATACTAGATATCACCTTGAAAGAGAAAGGAAAATAGAATGAACAAACCAAGTGATTGAATAAATGTTAAGGATGTATGTCATGGAGAGACCCACCAAATGGGAAGACTATCTGCATTTGGCAAAATTTGCATACAATAATGGATACAAGGCCTATGCCAATATGAGTCCATTTGAAATCCTGTATGGTAGGAATTGTACTACCCCTATTAGTTGGGAAAACCCTGTGGATCATTTGATGATATGACTTGAAATGTTGCAAGACATGGAACAAACTATTTAGGAAGTGCAAAAGAATCTAAAGGTGGCGCAGGATTTCCAAAAGAGTTATGTTGACTTGAGAAGACAACATAAAGAGTTTTCGGTCAGATACCATGTTTATCTCTGATTCAAGATGAAAAAGAGCTCCCTAAAAAAGTGAAGCTACACTAAATTAGAACCATGGTTATGTGGTCCCTTCCAAGTCTTCAAAAGGATTGGACTGATGGCGTACAAGATGGATCTTCTAGCACATTTAAGAATTCATGATGTTTTTCATATTTCATTACTAAAAGAATATGTATATGATTCCACTCACATCATTTATTGTAGTGTAGTACAGGTGGAACCAGAGGGTGAGTTCCACGTGGAACCTGTCCGCATTTTGGACATGAAAGAAACTGTGCTTCAGAACTAAGTTGTCACTCGAGTTAAGGTGAAATCGAGCACTTTATCCAGGAGGAGGAGACCTGAGAATTAGAAGATGCCCTCTGAAAGAAGTAATAAGGTCTGGTTCCAAAAGGTATGGAAGACGACTGAGAACACTGTGGGAAGTGTTACATTAAGGGGGAAAAAATGTAATATCTCCCAATCTTCTAATAATTTTTGAAAGGCTATTTTATTTTTGTTTTGTTTGAATGTGATTGGCACATGTGGAATATGCCAATAGGTCCTTGAAGGAAAAATGGAAATGAAATGTTATGCTTGTAATAAAAATATGAATGATAGGGACAACCATGTTGAATGAGGAAACTATGCATGTAGGAGTGGGGGGTGTGAAGGGCCACTCTCAGAATGTTGCACAAGGCGTGCAAATGGCAGTATGGCGCCAGAACAACACTAGGGAATTGAGAGGTAGTGGAGCAGGAATTCCTGGGGGGTATTGTTCGTTAGCTAAAAAATACTTGGGAAAAACAAAAAGGATAAATACGGAAGCATATGCTAGGAGGCGAGACACTATCGAGTATGGTCGAGGAAGGAATTGGTTGCTGTACTCTGTGTAGGGAAAACAATTCTCACTGGAGAACTGGAATTGGGTTGAATGTCACAAGTCTTAGCATGCATAGATTAGCTCAGGGGTGATTGAGGATGGAGATATTTGTTCCTAATATATGGTTGGGTGGAACATGGTTGTTCCCTTCTCATTGTGGTTTTTATTTCAAGAGGATCTAGTACTAAGTATTGTTCTTGTTACTTTTATTGAAATCCGGGTATGTTTGTTCATGTTTAAGATGTGTTTAATGCCAATAAAATGATGAAATAATAGCTTGTATTTGTTGATGTTAATGACTGTTATGAAGGAGTGTACTCAAACGATGTTTCGAATACATTTGGTAAAATGACAAATCAAGTGGTAGATTATGGTTATGCACAAAGTTATGTGTTACTGAATGATTTCCTTCATTGATGAGATTAAGGCGTGTTGATAGACATAAGAATGTATATTTTACTTGTTGAGCTGCAATGTTAATAGAATTACTTAGGTCTTCTGAGAAAAGCAGTGTTGTTAAATGAGTGTGTACTCCTTTATGTACTCTCTGGTTATTCTTAATTTATGTATTGTAACAATTTTTGCATATACCAAAGGTGTTGAGTGCTTGTACACCACCCTTAGATAGACTGATACAGGTTTTTAGACGGCTCCAACTTTAATAAAACCACTAAAGTTAACAAACCCAGGTTATGATCCCTCTAATACTCAACGAAGAGCGGAATTCAAATGTGCGTTGAACTAGATTACATTCTTATTTTGTACAACCCTCTGTTGTAAACTCCCTTTCTTGTTGAACGTGTGAAATTTTCAAGGACTATCGGATCTAGATCAACGAAGGATCAAAAATAACATAAGTAAGACGAATAATAATTCCATGCACCCCTTCGTCATTAATTCTCTTTCTTGTTGAACGTGTGAAATCCCTGAGGACCGTCGAATCTAGATCAATGGTGGACCCTAAGCACCATAAGGCAGACATATAAGAATTTCATGCACCCCTCCACTGTTAACTCCCATTATTGTTGAATGCGTGAAATCCCTGAGGACCATTGGATCTAGATCAACTGGAGATCCCAAACACCATAAGGAGGATAGATAATAATTGCATGCACCCCTCCGCCGTTAACTCCCTTTCTTGTTAAATGTGGGAAATCTGTGAGAACTGTCGGATGTCGATCAACAGTGGACCCCAAACATCATAAATCAGATTTGACTATAATTTTGTGCACACTAGGATTTTATTAATCCATTCTAGTTGAATCACCAAAATAGATCACAGCCGTCGATCTTAACCAAGTTCTATCTCTACCGTTGATCTTGAATATACTTTGGTCACGAGCCCTTCTGGCTCTCAATGCTTGTCTTCAACGTTATTTCGTTCAACTATATTATTCTCGACTATCTATCTAACGATCTTAATCACAAATTTATCAAAGATGGATACTCTTTACACCTTATAACCTTCGTGGAAATTGGTCATTGGAAGGAACAATTCCCTCTGCAACTTGAACCTTATCGTTTTGACTCTTTGAAATTAGAGTTTACCTTTCTTGTAGACTTATATAGTTGTTGATGAAAATTAGGGATGATGAATGGAAGTTGCTCTTATGTTTAGGATTACTTGATTATGGATATCATTGTTGGTAGGATATGCATCTACTCTATTTCCATTCCCTAGACCTATTTAATGGACATAGTTCTTGGAAAAGGATAATCATTCTCGGTTTGAGTGTCTGCGACTCGTTGATGTTTTGGGTTTACTATAGGTGTCATATTGTTATGTAAGAAGTTACTAACAAGCTATTTTTTTCCCCTGTAGGAAACAACCAGGTTATTTGGTCACTGAGGGAAGGCTTGGGTGTTGCTCTAAATATAACTATCGCAGGATTAATGAGGTTCTTGGATAAACTTATAGTTTAGCATGATACTTCTTGTTCTTGCATCTACACCCTTCCCTATAGAAGCTCAGGTCGATGAAGGGAATATTGAGGGAATGAGACTTGAGAAGAATGATGGGGAGGATAAAAGGATGTAGGAGGTTGTTCCAAGAAAATCTAAGTCTTACGAATGTTAAGAGTTTTGCAATCCATGATCCGCAAAGCGAAAAGAGGAAATCAGAAAAGCAATGTTAAGTCTTAAGAATGTTAAGACTTCTTTGATCATTGATCTGCACAACGAAAAGAGGAAAGAGAAAAAGAAAATTTAAGTCTTAAGAAGGTTAATACTTCTATAATCCGTGATCCCCATAGCAGAAAGGAAATATCAAGTCATGAGAATGTTAAGTTTGGCGCGATCCGCAATCCGCATAGAGGAAAGAGGAAAGGAAAATGCGGAAAGTGGAAGGAGGCCAAGAGCTCTAAGGAAAAGATGGTTTTTCGACTTTCGAGTTCCATATCGGAAGGAAGAAACTGGATAAATGATTCCATCATTTTTTATGTTTCTGATTTCCGAGTTCTATGGTGGGAAAGGAGGAAAGCAGAAGTGCAGAAGGTGGAAGAGCCATGAAGTAATTATTTCGCACATTATGTTCCAATTTCCGAGTTCTAAGGTTGGAAAGGAAGAAAGAGGAACTGCGGAAGAAAAAAGGCATAAAATCCATTGAGTTTTTCTGTCGCCCATAATGTTTTTGATTTCTTATTTACGAGGTGGGAAGTGCGGAAGGCGGAAGGAAAAGTGCAGAGATGATCATTCTAGTAGTAGAATGTATCTTTCAAAGGAGAAATGATTGCCATAGTGGTTTCTATGCTTGAGAATGAAGGTTGAAGTGTGTGTTAACATCCATGATGTTTGTTTCGAAGCAGAACAATGGTGCTTGAAGTAAAAATTTTAATTTCCCTGCATTATGGGGTATAGGGACGTTACAGATTGGTATAAGTTGGAAATTTAGTTTTAGTGCATAAACGACAAGTTCTTACTTCCTAAGTGGATTTCCGTACAGGAATTTAATGTTGTTTGTTATTTTATCCTAAGGTTGATTTGTTATAGAAGGTTATAGCCAAAAGAGTTATGGTGACTTGAAAAGACAACATAAAGAGTTTTCAGTTGGAGACCATGTTTACCTCTGAGTCAAGCCCAAAAAGAGCTCCCAAAAATAGGGAAGCTACACTAATTTAGCACCACGATTTTGTGGGCCCTTCCAAGTCTTGGAAAGGATTGGACTCGTGGCATACAAGTTGGCTCTTTGAGCACATTTAAGAATTCATATTTCATTACTAAAAGAATATGTATATGATTCCACTCACATCATTGATTGGAATGTGGTATAGGTGGATCCAAAGGGCGATTTCCAAGTGGAATCTCTCCGTATTTTGGACACGAAAGAAACTATGCTTCAGAAATGGGTCGTCAATGAGGTTAAACTGCACTAAAATCACTTTATCCTAGAGGAGGCCACCTGGGAATTAGAATATGTCCTCTGAAAGAAGTACCCAGGTTTGTTTCCAAAAGGTATGGAAGATGACTGAGAACACAGTGAGTATTGTTACATTAAGGGGGAAATAATTTAACATGCCCCAATCTTGTAATAAATTTTGAAAGACTATTTTATTTTATTTTTGTTTGAATGTGATTGGTACCTGTTGAATATGCCAATAGGTCCTTGAAGGACAAATGTAACTGAAACATTATGCTTGTAATAAAAATATGAATGATAGGGACAACCATGTTGAATGAGGAAACTATGGATGTGAGAGTGGGGGATGCGAAGGGTCACTCTTAGGAAGTTGCACCATGTGTGTGAATGCTAGTATGGTGCTACAATCACCTTGGGGAATCAAGAGGTAGTGGAGCAGGAATTCCTGGGGGCAATTGTTCATTAGCTACAGAATACTTAGGCAAAACAAAAATGATAAATAAGGAAGCATATGCTAGGAGGAATGACGATGATGATAATGTTCGAGGAAGGAATTGCTTGATGTGCTCTATGTCAAGAAATAATTTCACACTAGATAAATGGAGCTGCGTTGACTATCACCACTCTTGTTTCGAATAAATTTTGTAAAATGAGAACTCAAGGGGTAGATTATGGTTATGCACAAAGTTATGTGTTACTACATGATTTCTTTGATTGATGAGATTAAGGCACGCCAGTAGACATAAGAATGTATGTTTTACTTGATGAGCTACAATGTTAATAGAATTCCTTAGGTTTGATAAGAAAAGTAGTGTTGTTAAACGGGTGTGTACTCCTTTACGTACTCTCTGGTTATTCTTAATTTCCGTAGTGTAACTTTTGACACATATACCGAAGGTGTTGAGTGCTTGTACACTGTCCTTAGATAGACTGATGCAAGTTTCTAGATGGATCCAACTTTAAATGAACCACTAAAGTTAACCAACCTAGCTTATGATCCCTCTAACACTCAGTGAAGAGAGCACTTCAAATGTGCATTTAACTAGATTGTATTCTTATCTCATGCACCCCTCCATTGTTCACTCCCTTACTCGTTGAACGTGTCAAATCCCCGAGGACCATCGGATCTGGATTAACAGTGGATCTTGAACACCATAATTCATACGAATAGAAATTTTATCCACCACTATGTTGTTAACTCCCTTTCTTGTTGAACATGTGAAATCCCCGAGGACTGTTGGATCTAGATCAATGGTGGACCCCAAGCACCATAAGGCGGGCAGATAAGAATTTCACATACCCCTATATTGTTAACTCCCTTTCTTGTTGAACATGTGAAATACCTAAGGACCATTGAATATTGATCAACCATGGACCCCAAACACCATAAGGAGGATATATAATAATTGTGTGCACCCCTCCGTTGTTAACTCCCTTGCTTGTTGAACATGGGAAATCCGTGACAACTGTGAGATGTGGATCAATGGTGGACCCCAAACACCATAAGGCATATTTGACAAGAATTTCACGCATAGAAGGATCGTATTAATATGTGCTAGTTGAATTGGCGAAAGAGCTCACAACTGTTGATCTTAACCAAGGTCTATCTTTGCCGTTGATCTTAAATATACTTTGGCCATGAGCCCTTTTGGCTCTTAGTGCTTATCTTCAGCGTTATTTCGTTCCACAAAATTATTCTCGACTATCAATCTGATGATATTGACCACAAATTTATCAAAGATGCATACTATTTACACTCGGTAACCTTCATGGAAATTGGTCATTGGAAGGAACAATTCCCTCTGCCACTCAAAGCTTATCATTTTGAATTTGCGAAATTATAGTTTACCTTTCTTGTAGAGTTATACAGTTGTTGATGAAAATTAGGGTTGATGAATGTGACGTGCTCTTATGTTTAGGATTTTGTGATTATGGATATCAGTTTTGGTAGGATATGCACCTACTCTGTTTCCATTCCCTGGACCTATTTAATGGACTTAGTTCATGGAAAAGGATAATCCAGATCAGTTTGAGTGACTACAACTCATTGATATTTTAGGTTTCCTATCAGTGTCTTATCATTCTGTAAGAAGTTATAGGCTCTATTTTTCCCCTGTACGAAACAACCAGGGTATTTGGTCACTGACCGATGCCTTGGTCCTTGGGCTAAACAAAAATATTGCAGGATTAATGAGGTTCTTGGATAAAATTATAGTTTAGCATGAGACTTGTTTTTTCTACATCTACACCCTTCACTATAGAAGCTCAGACTAATGAAGGGAATATTGAGGGAAGGAGACTTGAGATGAACGATGGGGAGGATAAAAGGCTGCAAGAGGTTGTTCCACAAAAAGCTAAGTCTTAATAATGTTAAGACTTTCATGATCCATGATCCACATAGCGAAAAGCAGAAAGCAGAAAGGAAATGTTAAGTATTTAGAATGTTAAGTCTTCCGTGATCTGCGATCCGCATAGTGGAAAGAGGAAAGTGAGAAAGAAAAGTTAAGTCCTAATAGGGTGAAGACTTTCACGATCCATGGTCTGCAAAATGGAAAGAGGAAATAAAAGTTAAGAGTGTTAAGACTTTTGCGATCTACGATCCCCATAGCAGAAAGGAAACATTAAGTTTGGTGAGATCCGTGATCCGCATAGAGGAAAGAGGAAAAAAATGCGGAAAGTGAAAGAGGGCCGAGAACTCTAAGGAAATGCTAGTTTTCCAACTTCCGAGTTCTGTAGCGGAAGGAGGAAGGCATAAGTTGGAAGGAGGAAAGTGGATAATGGATTCTGCATTTTTTATGTCTCTGATTTTTTTATTTTTAAGGTGGGAAAGGTGGAAACAGAAAGTGTAGAAGGTGGAAGAGCATTGAAGTAATTCTTTCGCATAGTATGTTCCAATTTCTGAGTTCCAAGGTTGGAAAGGTAGAAAGCAGAAGTGCATAAGACGGATGCTGGAAGAGTCTTTGAGTGTTTATGTCACCCATTATGTTTTTTATTTATGATCTCCAAGGTGAAAAGTGCAGAAAGTGGAAGGAAGAAGGTAGAAGTGCGGAAGGTGGAAGGAAAACTGCATAAATGATCATTTTGGTCACAGAATGGATCTGTCAAGGGAGAAACGATGGCCACAATGGTTTCTATTCATGATAATGAAGGTTGAAGTGTGCGTTAACGTCCATGCCCTGTGTTTCGAAGGAGAACAGGGGTTCTTAAAGTAAAATTCTTAATTTATCCACATTCTAAGGTATGGGGACGTTACAGATTGGTATAATTTTGAAATTCAATTTTAGTGTGGAAATGACAAGTTCTTACTTCCTAAGTGGATTCCCATATGGGAATTTAACATTGTTTATTAGTTTATCCTAAGGTTGATTTGTTATAAAAGCTTATAGGCAAAAACATGTGAAAGAATTGATTATTGCAATTTTTTTTATGCATTTTTTTTTAGGTTATTTGGGTATGTTACAAATAGTGACTTATTACGTGTGATGTGATTGTTGCAACTGCTATCTAGTAGCCATAGATTTGAGCTACAATGTTCTTCAGTTTCTTGATAAGACAGAAACATCACCCCTCACAAGCCTTCTTATTCTTTGGAGACATTGGCTCTACTATTGTTTCGGTTATTGTTCTCGTTAACTTGCTTCTTTCTAGATTCTCATTTATAGTGCCCATACTTGTTGCCGTAGTTACACTTAACATTGGACTTATTGGTCTTTTTTTTTCCCTATCCCCTTCTGACCTTGAGAGTTGTGAGAGTGTTTTGAATGCTTCGACTGTTCATGACTGTGATTGGTTATGTTCACTATAGATGGAGACCCTCAGCCTCTTCTTCCTCTACCTCGGTCTCCTCTGCCTCAACCTTTGTTGAGGGAAGCTTGGGTGCTGAAAGCATTGGTAAAAAACTCTTCTTATTGACTGAGTCGATCTTCATGAGATAAAATAGATCAAGTCAACTGTTCTAGGGCGAACTGAGACACATCTTTTTCCTCCTCTGTGATAGTCACTACCATAGAAAACTTCTTGGTGAGACACCAAAGAATATTTTGAACAACGATCGTTTGTTCTAGTGGTTCACCATAGGTTTGGAATTGGGTCACAATACACAAAACCCTAGTCATGAAGTCATCTACAGTTTCTTTATGACTCTTTCATCTTCAAAATTTCAAATTGAAGGTGTAGGGTTTGTAGTCTTACCGTTTTAACCCGATCGGTTCCCTTGTAGGATGATGCAAGCAGATTCCAAGGTCGATATGCATTGTAGGCCGATGCAAGCAATCTTGATATGCATTGGTAGCTCTTAATATCTGTGGGAAAATGGATTCCTCAATGCAACTTTGGATCAGCCATGTGGCTGTAAGACCTTCGATGACACTCTTCTCGGCATTATTCATTGCGGCAAGAGCAGTTACATCAAGTTCTTTGAACTTGGTTTCCACCATATCGCAACATTTGTTGAGCTACAAAAAATTATTCATTTTTATAGACCAAAACTCATAGTTGTCTCATAATATCCCCTTCAATGTGATAGTACTAGCCATCTTTTATGACTAAAATTTTTTTTCCCTTGTTTTTCTTATTTAATAAAAAAAGAGCACTGCTCCAGTGGAAACTAGCAGTGGGGAGGCTCAGCAATGGCACCGCTCCTTTAATGTGAGAAAGAAGCTGTGGCTTATATAGGTAAATATTTTCTAGAAATTGTTGGAGAAGGCTCCCCAAACTCGTCGGTAACCACTACAACGTGGTGTCGACAAGGTTTTTCTAGGGCTGCCATGAAGTTCAGTCTTCCAGATTGTTTATGGCACGAGATGTGGATGAGCCACTGGGAGTTAAGGCATGGCCGATAGAAGTAGCAGCAAAGTGGGAATAGCTAGTGACAACTATGTGAGGAAATTTGCGTGAAGCTAAACCAACCAACAGTATGGCTGGATTTTGGGAGAAGAGGGTGCAGCTGAACGCTGAGTGGTAGTTGTGTAGCTAGTTCAAATCGGGAGTCTGCACCAACTAGCAGGTAATTGGGAGAATCTATGTGAAAAATGAGTGCGTGCTATCGGCTAAACATGAGTGTTTAAAAAATATAACTATCAAACACACGTGAAGGTTGTAGATAGGGTTAGGGAAAGTGAAACTTGGAACCAAATTTTAGATATGGAAAGTAATTAAAAAATAATAACCTGCCTTAGCTGGGAAGGAATCGAGCCAACAACCTACTTTGCAAAAAGGATTACCCTCTGATCAGACCTTAAGTTCTGATACCATGTCAAAGAAAACAAGATATAAGCCAAAAGCACTATGGAGTATTAACTAACAACTCACATTACATATTTCAACTATATATATAGTGTGTTATTACAATTATAATTTGTGAGAATCATTGGTAACACTAGTCTATTTATATATGGTGGTTAGCATTCCTCAATGTTGCCATAGTGTACTAGAAAACATTAAAATGCATAAGTTTGATACAATTTATAATCTTTATACTTGAAGCAAAGTCTATATCAAAATTTCCTTATGCAAAATTTCCTTATCCAAGCTAAACTTAATTTTGATGAATAAATTTAGAACTATTAAAGTTTTCACATTATGATAAGACTTCTAACTAGACTGAATCATATTAATATTCAATAATACCTTTAATTACATTCTATAGTTACCAACTCAATGTCAAATCAATATTTATTTATTACCATAAAACACTCTTAAAAAAATGAGTAAGCTATCTACCGGACTATTTGCACCAGGTATCTACTCGACTATTTGCACCGGGGCCCACCTGAGGTCGTGGAGTGATAGCTTACTCCGTTACCCTTTCGTGAGACCCAAATTCACCGAATTCTTCTTCTTCTCCAACTAGTCCAGCTACTGATCACATCCTGACATATACTCACATCCCAATCATGCCTGTGCTCACTTGATTCTACTTACAGCTACTGATTGCATAGCTTACTCGAAAAAAAACCATTAAAACGATTTCACATAGTAAAACCAGGTTCCAACAAACTGTGAAATGGTTATTCCCATTCCATAATAGGCACTCCTTGTCTTCATGGTGTGTATTTCTATGGTTATGCCCATTTCATAATAGGCACTGCTTGGTTTCATGGTCTGGATTGCTATTTCAAAAATAATAATCTACAATATGATTCCATTGTTCGACGTTTTTAAAATTTACAAAAACATATATAAAGAATGTAACATAAAGTCAGCCACAATATATGATATAAAAAAGGTGAATTAAGCACCCATCCTCACCTTCAGCTTCACTTGGATAGTGAATTGTACATGGATTACCTTTCCCTCCACTTTGAGCATCATGTATACTATTTTTTGGTGGTACTTAGAAGGTAAAGGTTTTTGTATTGTGAAAGTTATGGTTGATTTAGAATAGTGTTAAATATAAATTTTTGTCCTTCTAATTTTTCTTTATTAGTTAGGAATGGGAAATTCGCATGGAACTGTTTGTGGAAAAGCCTTTGGCACCAATAAACACCACATGCTCGGAATATATCTCCAACGCTCTTCGACTGTACTCATGGGATTCACCATGCTTCTTCTTCCCCTTTATCTTTTTACAGCCCCTATTCTCAGGATCCTGGAACAGCCTAAGGATGTCGCTCAACTATTAGGGACATTAGCATTGTGGTGCATTCCTCTTTACTTTTCATTTCCATTCTATTTTTCCATTAAGAGATATTTAAATTCACAAACAAAGAGGGTGATGGTAGCATTGTAAGTTGTAATTGGAACGATAGTCTTCATTGTGTTAAATCATCTCTTTGTATTGAAGTGGAATCCGAGGCCAAATGGCACACTTGTATAACTAAATATTGGGTGGTGGATACCTCCCATTATCCAATTCCTGTATGTTACCTATAGAGGGTGTCCACTCACATGGACTGGATTCTCAAGGGAAGCTTTTTATCATCTTTAGCCATTTATAAAACGATATACTTCATCTCATGTCCTCTTTACTTTTCATTTCCATTATATTTTTCCATTCAGAGATATTTAAATTCACAAACAAAGAGCATGATTGTAGCATGGTCAGTTGTAGTTGGAACGATAGTCTTCATTCTGTTAAATCGTCTCTTTGTATTGAAGTGGAATCCGGGCCACAATGGCACACTTGCATCAATAGACATTGGGTTGTAAGGTTTGCAGTTACACCAACCTGTAGATGTTGGTGAACATTTGAAACCCAGCACAATTCCCTATCACGAGAGTGGCAGTTAGTCCACTTGTTTTATATTCCGAGAGGTGCGGTGGTTATACCATGTGCAGGTACCCAATACTCCAACACCCCGCATCCAGCGGGGGAATTGAACTTGAGACCTATGCTTTGATACCATGTAAGGTTTGTGGTTACACCAAAACCTCCATATGATGGTGAACATTTGAAACCCATCACAAGGCCCTTATCACCAGGAGGGGTGGTTAGTCCACTTGTTTTATATTCGCAGAGGTCCGGCAATTATACCATGTGGAAGTTGTACCGATACTCCAACACCCCGCCTCTCGGGTAGCTTGGAGAAATTGACCTTGAGACCTATTATCTAAGACTATGTAAGGTTTGTCATTACACCAAAACCTATAAATGTTGGTGAACATTTGAAACCTAGCACAAGGCCCTATCACCAGGAGTGGCAGTTAGTCCACTTGTTTTATATTCCCAGAAGCGCGGCGATTATACCACGTGGAGGTACCCGATACTCCAAAAATATCCACATGTTGCATTTGGTGTCCTCTCTACTTTTCATTTCCATTCTATTTTTCGATTCAGAAATATTTAAATTCACAAACAAAGAGCGTGATAGTCTTCATTCTATTAAATAGTCTCTTTGTATTGAAGTGGAATCTAGGCCACAACGATGCACTTGCTTAACTAGAGATTGGGTGGTGGATACCTCCCATTATCCAATTCCTTTATGTCACGTGTGGAGGGTGTCAAGTCACATGGCATCTGGTGTCATGTTATGGTTAGTAGTTTTGAGCTTTGAAGAATGCATTTATGTGAATAGCTTATCTAGGAAAATCATTAGGAAATCAATGTTTACCATCTGCAAAACCATTATCCATTATGTATTAAAATCTCTAACGTTTTCAATTGTTGTAAACAGCATGGACATTTGGTATTACAGGAATTTAAGATTATATTGAAACACGAATTTATTAAAAAAATACATATGATTGAATACTATTGACAAAACCAAAATAATAATGGAGCTAGGGAGAAAACTCTTTTAACATTTAAAATATCTTTCATGCACGGTCTCTATTAATATTTATTTTAAAAATTTCAAAACAAAACTTAACAATTTTAATAGCAGATCATTGCTCAGGTTACTTATGATTTCAAGAAAGTACTAAACTTAACTTCAAAACTTTCCACTTACAATGTAACATCAGAGCGACGAGAAATTTCAGTAGAGGCCGCTCTTGCCAACCTTTCCTGGCACTGCTTGTAAGAATATTGACTTTGTAGACGAATCTTCTTATAAAACTCTGCTTGTCTATCGACAAGAGGAGGGCAGACATAATCCATGGAGGACTTGGTAGACTGGTCAACACAGGAGCACTGTTGTTGTGGTAGTTGTTGATCTTGAGAGCTCTGACCTGCGTTTTTCTGAGTGACGATCAAGAACATAATGGAAGAAACAACATTTGGGAGTTCTATTGCAAGAGAACCCTAGCTCGAAAGTATCATAAGCCATTGTTGAAACACTCACTATTTGGTAAGAAAGTTATCGTTGAAAGGCATTAGCAGGAGAAATAAAGAACACTGAAGTTATTGTTAATGCACTCACTATTTGGTAAGAAAGTTGGCTTTATTGTGATGGAGAAGATAGCAATTCACACCATAAATTGAATCAATAATCAGTAGAGATGATCATATTGTATATTACTGTTTTTGAAATAGCAATCCACACCATGAAGCCAAGCAGTTCCTATTATGAAATGGGCATAACGACTTCACAGTTTGCTAGAATCTGGTTTTGATCTGAAATTCTTATGGGATTAAGCTATTTGATTAGCATCTGGGGAAAGCCGAAGAAGAAGCAGAATAGTGTGAGTGGATACAGGGATCATGTCCAGGAGGTGATCAACAGCTGGGCAAAAGTTGGAGAAGAAGCATAATCAGGTGGGTCTCTGTTTCACTGAAGGAGGGTAACCTAGTAAGCTATCACTTCACTGGGTCGGTGAGACCGATGGGACCAGATGCAAATGGTGGATAAATAGCTTACTCCCTTAAAAGAAATATTAAAAAATGAAAACAAAAAAATGATTTACATATCACTAACTAAAAGATGGTTTATTTTTCAACTTAACAAAAAAATATATTTTAAAATTTTCATGTCAACATAAAAAAATGTGTGTCGAGACACGCTGATATCACCATTGTAGGCAAATTGTTTAAGATATATTTACACAAAGCCGCCTATAAAAACTATGTGTTAGCTTTCTTAAATATATTTTTTATGCTTTTATTTAGAAAAAGTCGCCCTTAAAAACTGTGTTAGCTTTCTATAACAATATTCTAGGATAAAACAACGATTGTCAATATTCACATGCAATCTCTAAGACTATGTTAACCCTCTTACATCCGATATTATGCAATATTTGGCCAATGATTATTCAATCATAACCAGAAACAAGAATCTAGGATAAAACAACTATTTGCAATATCCTAATTACTGCACTTATTGGGTTTTTCATTTTTATAGATCAAATATTTCCTACTTATGTAGAAATCTATGCTAAAATATAGGTAAAGAAGAAACAAAGATCTCCCAAAAAATATTTCATGAAATATAAGGATCCCATATTATCTATTATTTTCTAGTAACTATTGAAGCATAACCTCAAAACTCTAATAATAATCTAGGATAAAACCTTTATTTCGAATACCTTAATTCCAAATGCAATTTTTGAAACCAATTTAATTCTATTGGATCGCATACTATCCAATATTTCTTAATAATTATGAATCTATGATAAACCCACTATTTGTAATACCCTAATTCCAAAAGAAATCTTTAAAACAAAGTTAACTCTTTTGGATCCCATATTATCCAATATTTTGATGTAATTATTAAATCATAACCAAAACTCTAACTAGAATCTAGGATGAAATGGCTATTTGCAATACTGTAATTCTAGATGCAATATGTGGAATGAATTTAACAACCTTGATCCCATATTATCCACTATTTCTCAATAATTATTAAATCATGACCATAAACTCTAACAAGATAAAACAACTATCTATACAAGGAAATGAAAGAAGTATTTAGTGAATAGTCTATATAGTGTGGCTTGTATGAGACGTAAGGAAACAATTTTCCTTCTTTCTTTTTAAATTTTTATGGATCAATGGTAAACTCTTCAACTATAAAGTGCTACAAGTGACACAAGCACTGTGGGATTTCTCAATATTAATCCACTGAATATATAGTGGGAGAATACCATAGGTGACACAATACTATGGGTAACTAACTAACTAACCACATGTGAGATTACATTCTTCGTATGCAATACTATAATTACAAATGCTATCTCTGAAACCAAGTAAACCCTCTCAACCAAACACACTAGCCTAAACAATAACCCCAACCCACAAGCAAACCCGATCTTAGCTCGGCTCACAAGCAATTGTAAAATCATATACATAAACGTGGATATGAAAATAAAAAAACACAAAAATAAAAATTAACCAATCGAGATCCCAAATACTAAGTGCTGAGATAAAGAAATGGTAAATAAATAATAACAAGAGGTTAACATGTATCCAAAACAAGTTTACTTAATCGGCTATGTAATAAGCACAAAAGTAGACTAATTACCAAATTGAATGACCAAAGACAAGATTTGAACACTCGACCATGGCAATGCTCTCTTCTTTCTTCACTTATAAATGGGAAAGCCTCTTGAAAAATAGGTTAAGGAGTCAATTTATATAGGCACAAAAGGAGTCTAGTGGACTTATTGGAATAACAACTAATATTAATTCAATTTAATTTTACTCATTTATTTTTAATATATATATATATATTTGGGAATTTAATTTATATTTTAAAAATTGAATTTATATTTTGAAATTTCAATATAAGATTAGGGAAAATATTTAAAAAATACAGTTTTATATTTTTTACTTCTAAAATTGTAATTTCTAAAAAAAGGATTTGTTTATTATTTTTTATGGGAATGTATGTTATTTTAAAATGACCCAAACATAACCAAAACTATTTAAGGTTAAAAATATGTGTTTTATGTTGATATATCATAAGTTTAGATACAAAGCAGTAGGGTATATACCAATTGTAAACATTACCATTCAAATCTTGGTCCATTGTCCCAAAAGCAGTGGATTCCCTTTTCCCTTTTGTTTTTACATGACCCTTTTATTATTACATTAAATTATTATACTTATTGTAATGTTTAATATTTAGGTGTTACATGCTCCCCCACATTAGGAAACTCATCCTAAAGTTATAACTCCATAGAAACAAATTCAAAGACTTACTCATTTAGTCATTTAGTTAATAGGTAATATAGATAGATCATACTATTGAGAAAACAATTGATTTATACTNATATATAATTTTTTGGGGAATCTTCTACTAAATTATAACATCTTATAAATTTGGGGTATGGACAAAATTATAAAAACTTATAAATTTTTTGGCGAATCTTTCATAGAATTAGAAAATCTTCTAAAAACTCGGTGAGTATTTTGCTAAACTATAAAAACTTGTAAATTCTTGACATATTGGTTGAAATTTGACTTAATACAAATTTCTAGATGGCTTTGTATTCAGTTTAGACTTGTGATGTAATATTGCACTAGAACACCTTGCAAACATCATCCAACTTTTTTTGGTGACCTAATTTGTCAATTTGCAGTCCCACTAATAGACCGATTCTAATTGATCCCTAAATGGCATATGCCAAATGCTAGTTTCTAGTGCGTTTCCTATGGCCGACGACCATAAAAATATTTATCCTTGGGAGTAGGTCACAAAGCATGTGTTCAAATTGAGAATTGGATCAGCCTTTGATACATTTCCCACCTTCAACCATTCATCACAATCTGTAAGATAATATTACAACCCTAAGTATAACTATAATACCCTTGTTTTGACCCCGTTACATTAATGTATATGATGTAAATATTATATCGAATGATGACATGGAGCTTAAGGCCAAGGAGTTATCATTGATGGATGTGTGGTATATAGGCGATCATGGTTGATTCTTGTGGTTTCTATGCTAAGTTAAGCATGCTTGTAAACATCATGTAAATATGTAATATAATCAAAACCTATGACCAGCTATGTCAATGCAACGAATAATGAGATGGGGTTATGATTTTACTAAGGATAAGGGGGTGGGAATGTTAACCTTGAGCCTATTTGGGGAAAATCCATGTGTCATGGGGAAAACCCATCAAAACTGTCAACTAAATTCTTTCTTATCTTTTCTTCCTAACCATTCATTCTGCTAGAAAGTGGTTGAGGTAGTTATTGCTTGGAAAGGGAAGAGTATGAGAAATTTTGAATACATAGAGCACCTAGTTCTGGAGTTTCTTATTTTGCTTGTACAGACAAGAAAACACCAGAACCGTATGTTGGTTTGACCCATGCATTCACACCTGGTTCCTACTCTCACACTTTTGAGAGCTGTGGTCGTCATGTTCATCTCCCCTCCGCCCTGGTCATCATGTAGAAGCGGAAGAATAGCAGATCCTTTCTTCTGTGTATGTATCCTTCACGTTCTGCAAGTATATTTTTCCTCGACATTGTGGTATTTGTTGTGTTACAACATTATCCTAAACTTCAGAGTGTATGAGACCCTCGTACTCATGTTCAGAGTAAGCTTATGATCTAGAGTCTCCCTGTGGTTGTTGTGTTGTGAACCCTAGTTCGTGCTTGACTGTGTGCGAGTCTTAGGAATGGGAGAGATGTAGAATGCACTTGATAAACCTGGTGTGGAACCTCATAGTAAGATAAGAGTGGTTGGTGAATGTGTCATGCACATCCTGAATAGCACTAGAAGGGAAGGTGTAGCCTGAGGGATTGTGGAGAAGAGAATGGGACACTTCCTTATGTTGGGTGTGTAGGTAGAAGGGGGATCTACGCCAGATAGATCTTGTGAAGGTGTCCTTACCTCAGTCGATGAGCTCACTAGCTTAGCAATTCTTCCTACCTATTTCCTTAGAAGCCTGATAAACCAAACTAGAAATATGGCTTCACTAGTAGTTTGATAAACCCCATCTGTTGGCTTGGTTGTGTCTGTTGCACGTGACCTATTAAGTAACCTTTGGTTGGAAATTCTCATAAACCCAACTAATAATGATGGATTGGCTAGGTAGCCTAATAAAAGCAAGAGTGAGATGGCTTGACTGTGAACAGTCTGATAAACCCATCTGCTGGCTTGGTTGGTCCTTAAAGGTGAATGTTGGCTTGATTGTGAATAGTCTGTGAAACCCAACTGTGAGATGGCTTGGGAGAGTGGCTTGTGAAACCCATCTATTGGGATGTTTTCCCATATAGCCGGATAAACCCAACTATGTTGACTTGGAAGAGTGTTATTGCACCCTGGCTATGTGTGAGTCTGCTAGTGTTCCCTTATCCTTGTAGGAAATCATGCCCAGCTCAAGGGCGGCAGTGTTGCTGAGAGATTAAGGAGCACATTGGCCTATGGTTGGGTGGAACGTTGCAGCGACATAGTTGGTTGTGGGACAATATTTCTTTAGGATAAGTGTTCTTGTCCACATAATTTTTTGTAACTGTATTTCTTGCATTGTATTTGCTTATTGGAATGTGATGAATATGTTGCCATGTTGAGTTATGACTATTCTCTAAATAACTGCAGCTATAGGCATCTATGTATGTTTTTCCTTCAGTGCATTTTACTAAGTTGTAGGGTAAATTGGCCAATTTGGTAAGGGCGTGGATGACTTGATCGATTCTCAAATTCAGCTAAACAGTTGAGTTTTCTGCTAGAAATCCTCATTTGCATAGTTTGTGGGATTAAGGATTTTGCAGGATGCAGGATGCAAAACATTGTTTCGTAGGTTTTGGTTTCCATAGATTTTCCTTTCGTAGCTTTCCTTCCACAACTTACGGGATGTGTGATGCGGAACGTCATTTCGTAGATTTTTTTCCTTTCCATAACTTGTGGGATGCAGGATTGTAGTGTTGCAATTTCCATATTTCCAATCCCACAAGTTAATTTTTTGCGCAGTCAATCTTCATGCGATGATTCCCCATTGTTGGTCTGTTTTTTATGCAGGATGCGGGATACGGGTTGCGGGAAGTGAGATCGATACTTTGGGTAACTTTCGACCCCACATCTCAGGATTTCTGCACCATTGATTTAGATCTGGTCTATAACATCATTTATGATCGTTGATTTCGTCATGTTTCCTCTCTGTCATCGAATCTCCTATAATATTTTTCCTTGCATATTGTTGAACTGATCTATGGAAGATGGGAGGGAGCATAACAGTGTTAGAATTATCGACATGTAGTTCATGACCATGCCCTAAGTTTCAATGAATAGTGAAGGTTCTCGATGAAAATTTTAATTCCGCATAATGATGGGGTATGGGTACATGACAGCGTGGTATCAGAGTTGTGGGATGCAACATTGGTCCTAGATGGGCCGGATAGCAGTCAAGAGTGCCCTACAACATGGTATCAGATGCTGTGGGTTAGAGCATTAGGCCTCGATAGGCTAGGTCACAGTAAGTAAATGGTTTTGATTTCGAATTACTGTGTATCTGACAAATGGTGTTGGTAACACATTTTGCAGAGTCATAGTACATTTGGAAAAGTAAGTGGTGGTTAAGCCATGAAAACCCATGATGGATATGATGCTCGGGACTCCTATGAGAATGCATGATATGCCATGGGGGGAAATGTCCAAGTTGGAAATGATGACATAGACTCTAATGGAAGTAGATTCCAAGAGACACCGCCAGATATTGCCTCCACCATGAGAAGCTTGATTAAATCCCAAAAAGAGAAGCATCAGTTGAATGTTGCTATGTTGCAGAGTTTAATAGACTTCCAAAGAAAGATAGACTTTGGGAAGGGTATAGTGAAACGCAAAGGTAGTAAAAGCAGTACCAGAAGAAGAAGAAGGACTTCTAGTAAGTCATATGACTCAAAGGATTCCAGTGGGGGTTCAAGCTCTTCTTCTCACAAGGGAAAGAGAAAGAGGCCCCATAGGGATCACACTCAGGATGAATTTAAGAAGGATAAACCTCCTATGTTCGATGGCGATGTAAATACTGGACAAGAGACTGAACCTTGGCTTCTTGGGATAAAGAAGTACCTCCAAGTTTGGGATTATTCAGGGAACATGAAGGAAAGGGTTTCCATATTTAATTTGAATGGAATGGAATCCATTTGGTGGGAGCACTTCAAGCAAGTTAGGAAGATCAGTGAGAGGAAACTTAATTGGAAATGGTTCTAGGAAAAAATATCTCTCTAACAGGTACTATGATGACAAGATCAAAGAATTCCATGAGCTAAGACTGGGACAGCAGACCATGGAAGAGTATACGAACAGGTTCCTAGAATTGTTGAGATATGTCAGGTACATCAAGGATGAAAAGGTGAAGTTTCAGCGTATCCTGAGTGGATTGAATCAGTCTTACAGAGACAGAATTGAGTTTTATGATCCTAGAACTCTTGAAGAAGCAATTAGGAAGACTATGTATTTCTATGAGCAAACAAAAGGGAAACCTGATTACCATAAGACATGGAAGGACAAGAATAATGAGAAGTTTGACCAAAGAAAGGAAGGTTTCAAACCTTCTAGCTTTAGGAATCAGCGAAAGCAACCATCATAAGATTAGAAGCATCCAGCCAGAGTGATGGGAGAGAAACTAAGCGATCCATAGCCGAACAGAGAACCTTTCCAATGTTGGAGACGTGGAGGAATCCACATGCGCAGGAATTGTCCACTAGAGAATGAGAGTGCAAGGCCAACTTACAACATGAAAGAAGCAGAAATAGTGGGTCAAGCAACAAGGGACGTCCCTAGGATTTATGAAGCACTGGAGGACCGGCAGGCAGATCACCAATCCACTGTGGTTGAATTTGTAGTTAAGATTGTTGATCAATCTATTTCTATCTTGATTGACCTTGTTTCTACTCACAGTTACATTAATCCTAGACTAGTGGAGATTTGTGCCTTTGAGAAAGAAAGGAATAGAAAATTTTGGTTAGTTAAGTTAGCCACTTGAACTAAGAGGAAGGTTAGTGAAGTGATAGAGAAATGTCCATTGAGTATGAATGGATTGGTCACTTGTGTAGATATGAATATTCTACCGCTTGGTTCCTATGATGTTCTCATTGGAATGGATTGGTTAAAAGTTTACAAAGTAAAGCTTGACTGCTATAATAAGGCTTTTGAGTGCTTGGATGAAGAAGGAAACTTCAGGATTGTGGAAGGCATTCTGAAGGTGATTTATGTGAGGCATATTTTAGAAATACAGTTGAAGAAGTTCTGTAGGAAAGGTTTCTAGCTATATGCAGCTCATATTTTGGAGGACACAAAGAGTGAAAATACTAGGTTGGAGGAATTTCGTGTGTTGCAGGAATTTAGGGATGTATTTTCTGATGAGATTCGAGGGATTCCTCCAAAGAGGGACATTGATTTCACAACTGAGCTTGTGCCGAGAGCAACACTAGTCTCCAAGACACCCTATAGAATGAGCATGACAAAAATGTTAGAGTTGAATATGCAGCTGCAAGAATTGTTGGAGAAAAAATATATCAGACCCAGTGTGTCTATGTGGGCAGCACCAGTTCTATTTGTAAAGAAGATGGTACACTCAGTTTTTGTATTGATTACAGACAGTTGAACAAAGTAACAGTGAGGAATAAATATCCTTTACCTAAAATTGATGACCTCTTTGATCAAATGATAGGAGCAAAAATATTTTCCAATATTGACTTGAGGTCTGGTTACCATCAGGTGAGAATCAAGGATGAAGACATTAATAAGACAACCTTCAGAATAAGGTATGGGCATTATGAGTTTGTAGTGGTACCATTTGGTCTCACAAATGCACTAGCTACATTTATGTGCCATATGAACAGTGTCTTCATTGGGTATTTTGACAAGTTTGTTCTTGTTTTCCTTGATGACATTCTTGTTTATTCTAAGAATGAAGAAGAACATGAAGAGCATTTGAGATTGACATTAAAATTACTTTGGAAACATTAGATATATGCCAAGATAAGAAAGTGTGACTTCTATAGAGATAGAATTCAGTACTTAGGTCACATTATAACAAAAGAATGTATATCGATGGATCCTAAAAAGAATGAAGCCGTTATGAATTGGCCTACTACAAGAAGTGTGACAAATGTGAGATCTTGTATGGGACTTGCAGGATATTATAGGAGATTCATTAAGGGATTCTCCAAGGTTACACATGCAATCACTTCTTTACAAAAGAAGGGGATAAATTTTGAATGGACCTCGAGGTGCAAGGAAAGCTTCCAGCAGTTGAAGAATCTTCTCACCGGTGCACCAGTGTTGAAGGTTGTAGACCCAAAGAAATATTTTGTGGCATGTACTGATGCATGCGGTCAAGGGGTTGGAGGANCTTCCAGCAGTTGAAGAATCTTCTCACCGGTGCACCAGTGTTGAAGGTTGTAGACCCAAAGAAATATTTTGTGGCATGTACTGATGCATGCGGTCAAGGGTTTGGAGGATTCATTATGCAATACAACCACGTTGTATGTTATGATTCAATAAATTTGAAGGAACATGAGAAGAACTATGATACTCATGATCTAGAGCTTGCAGCCATAGTACATGCTCTAAATATGTGGAGGAATTACTTGATGGGCAGCAGATTCAAGTTAAGGACAGACCATAATGGTTTGAAGTATTTTTTCAATTAGCCTACTTTGAATCCTAGGCAAGATAGATGGCTGGAGTTTTTATGCGAGTTTGATTTTGAAATCAAACACATAAAGGGAAAAGAGAATAAGGTAGCTGATGCACTCAACAGGAATATGCACAAAATGCAAGTGGCATCTCTTAGTATTTTCCAATCGGATTTGAGGGAATAGATTGTTAGCCATGTTACTGCAGATGAAATGTATGTGCAGATTAAGGACAAATTGCAGCCGAAAATTCTTGAGAGGAGGTATGAGGGATATAAGCTAGAAGGAGATGGAATTCTTACTTATAAGAACATAGTCTACATTCCAAATGTAGCATATTTGAGGAGAGTTGTTATGGATGACATCCATCAAGCTCCATACACTGGTCACCTAGGATACCAAAAGACAATTCCTACATCCAGAAAGTAGTATTTCTGGCCAGGGATGAAAAGCGACCTGGCTGAGTATAGTTCAAGGTGCATGAAATGATAGCAGGTGAAGGTAGAGCATCAACACCCTACAGGTTTGTTGCATCCTTTTCCGGTTCCATAATGGAAGTGGGAAGTTATCTCCATGGATTTTATTATAGCACTGCCAATGACCTAGAGACAACATGATTCCATCATGGTTGTGGTGGACAAGTTGACAAAGGAAACACATTTTATACCAGTGAAGTCTACACATAAGACTGGTGAAATTGCAAAGATATTCATGAAGGATATTTTCAAATTGCATAGATTTCCTAATGAAATAGTCTTTGACAGAGATGTCAAGTTCACTTCCAATTTTTGGAAGGGTTTGTTTGTGAAAGGAACAAAGTTACTCAATAATAGAATAACCAATATAAGTAACGTATAAATTCCATAAAGGGCAAGTAATGTAAAATAAGATGTATGATAGATGATAGATTACAATTTGTAGCCACCCTTATATATTGTGTGGATAGCCATGAATGAAGGTTCACTTCCCTTAACCTAGTATTACATATCACTAGTTAATATTTAATGTATTTATTATCATTGTTACATTGCATCCCCTTTAAGGGAATCTTTGTCCTCAAAGCTTAATTGATAGCAATGTCTAATTTCCTTTTAATGATCATCTTCGGATCCTTTCCTTTTTGTATTTGCGACATTTGAGGAAATGAGTCGATACGAGTTATGGATTCCCCATGTGAATTTTCGCATCATATCTGTTGTCCTCCATCTCAGATCTATTTTTATCAGAGCTCTGAGATCATTTTGTGGGATGATTCCTCTCAATTGTTGCTTAGTATGTCAATATTTTCACAAGTACACATAAGTCTTCTCTGAATATTCATTTCGACCTTGTCGTTGGTCAAAATGACGATTGTAATTACGATGTCTGTAAGGTGTAAGTGTTGTTTGTTCTTCTTTCTTTTGGACTGTGGTGAGGACTGTATTCACTTCCTGGATTTGATTTTTAGATGAATTTTCCTACATTTGTGCTTCTTGGCTCTCTATTAGTTTGTTATGATTCTGAATCTTTTCAATTCTTTCATCTTACAGAATTTTTCCAATTTCTAACTCCTTGATTTGATTCTGTAGTTCCTGATTACGATTATTTAGAAACTGGTTTTCTTCTTGCTTTTCTAGTATTTTTCCTTCAAGGTCTTCACGAGAGTGTTCCCTCTTGCTACTATTTTTCAATTTTTTGATCTTTGTAATCAGTGTTTTGTTATGATTTCGTAGTCAACAAATCTCTTCGGTATTGCTTGATCACACCTTGTTGACTTTTTCAATTCCAACTTATGTGTCTTCTTACTGTTGTCATGTTGTTGTTGGAGTCTTTCTTTTTGTTGTTGATGATGACGTAATTTTGTTTCCCGATTTCCTAACTTTTCATTTACTTACTTCACTTCATTTTCTTTTTCGACGACAACTTTGTTAAGACGACTAATTTATTCTTCAAATTCGATAATATTCCGATATGGATGTTCTTCGACCTTTTTTTACTTTATTGTATGGTCGTCAAGTTTTTCAATGATGCCTTGCAGATGTGATATTTTCTCATCTTTATGTGCTAGCCTTTCTATGAGTTTTCTTTTACTATCTTCCAAAAATCCAATATTCATTTCCGAGGTAGTAATCCTTAGTTTCTATTTGTCGATTTCGAATAGTAGACTATTATTGGCAATTTCGCACTCTTTTAGCTGATTTGAAACTACCCGTAACTGTGATTGTAATTTTTGTATCATAGTCGCCATGACTTCTTGAATTCCAAGTTTTCGAATTGGTCTTCTTGTTTACTAGAGAATTTCGGTTGATTGTCTAGCCTTCTTTTCTTTCGTTTTTTAATGATAGAAGATCTTCTTTGATTAGGTTAAATAACCCCCTTTTTTTTCTTTTTTTCCAAAAATAATATTCAATAATATTATTTCTTTCTATTTCTTTTCCTTTTTTTGTTTCTTCCCTTTTTCTTTTATAATAATAATTATTAATTAATTAAACAATAATTATATTAATGTTTTTATAAACTATATATATAGTTTTTTTTAAATAATAATTAATTATTGTATTAATTATTATATAATAAAATTCTTTATTTTATTATTTTATACAATAAAACAAAAAATTGAACTATTATAAATATATTATAATAATTCAAATCAAAGTAAAACGTGGTGGAGAGAAAAAACATGTGTTTTTTTTACTTTCAAAGAAAAACCATGTGCTTGTTTTACTTTGTCTTTTCTTTTTTTCTTTTTTCTTTTTTTTTCCTTTCTTTTGTTTTTTTACTTTTTTTTCTTTTATATTTTTCTATGTTATTCTTTTTCTTTTGGACAATGTCCAATATTTTAGGGAAACCATAAAATAAAGCTATAAGCCAAAAATCAGACAAGGTCTGAGAATTAAGGCCAAAGACCCAGATAATCCAAACGAGGCTCTGATACCACTTAAAGGAACAAAGTTCCTTAATAATAGAATAACGAGTATAAGTAACGTATAAATGCCATAAAGGGCAAGTAATGTAAAATAATATGTATGATATATGATAGATTACAATTTGTAGCCACCTTTATATATTGTGTGGACATCCATGAATGAAGGTCCATGTCCCTTAACCTAGTATTACATATCACTAGTTAATATTTAATGTATTTATTATTATTGTTACAATTTGCAGATTTGGGTACAAAGCTGAACTTTATCACTGCTTACCATCCTTAGATTGATTGGAAAATAGAGAGAGTAAATAAAGTTCTTGAAGACATGCTTCGCATGTATATGATGGAAAAACCAACTAAGTGGGAAGATTATTTACACTTGGTATAGTTTTCCTATAATAATGGACATCAAGCACCCTTGGGAATGAGTCCGTATGAATATTTGTATGGCATATGGTGTAGGACACCAATGAATTGGGATAATCCAGTGAACAGGGTTGTGCTTGGTCCATAATTGCTCAAGGAAATGTAGCAAGAGGTTGTAAATATTAGGAAGAATCTGAAAGCAGCCTAGGACAAGCAAAAAAGCTTTGCTGATAAGCATAGGGTGAAAAGAGAATTCAGTATTGAGGATCATGTTTACCTCAGAGTGAGGGAAAAGAAGAGTTGCTTGAAGCTGGGTAGTTGTGACAAATTGTCCCCCAGATATTGTGGGTCGTTTGAAGTGCTTGAAAGAATAGGGCCAGTTGTACATAGACTTCCATTTCCTGCTAGCACTAGAGCTCATAAATTTTTTCATGTTTCTTTGCTTAAGAAATATATACATGACCATAACCATGTGATAAATTGGGATGTGATTTAGGTGGAACCAAAGGGAGAGTTCCGAATTGAGCCAATGCACATCCTCGACAGGAAGGTCACAATGCTCCGGAATCGAGCCATAGGACAAGTAAAGGTGCAATGGGAGCACTACAGTCCTGAAGAGGCTATGTGGGAGCTGGAGGATGCCATGCGATTGGCACATCCATTTTTGTTTAATTTTTTGAAACACTGAAGCAATGCCAGTGCAACATTTTGTTCATATTTTGTAAGCACTGAGGACAGTGCTATCGAAGGGGGGGGGGGAATGTAACACCCCAGTTTTGACCTCGTTGCATTAATGTCTATGATGTACATATTATATCGAATCATGACAAGGAGATCAAGGCCAAGGCCCTGTCATTGATTGATGTGTGGTATATAGGAGATCATGGTTGATGCCTATGGTTTCTATGCTAATTCAAGCATGCTTGTAAACATCATGTAAATATGCAATATAAGGAAAAACCACAACCAGCTATGTCAATGCAATGAATAATGATATGGGGGCATGATTTTCCTAAGGATAAGGGGGTGCAAATGTTAACCTTGATCCTGTTTGGGGAAAATCCATGTGTCATGGGGAGAACCCATCAGAACTGTCAACTACCCTCTTTCTTATATTTTCTTCCTAACCATTCAATCCGCTAGAAAGTGGTTAGGTAGTTATTTCTTGGAAAGGGAAGAGTATGGGAAATTTTGAATGGGGCAGAGCACCCAGTTCTGGAGTGTCGTGTTTTTCTTACAAGAACAGGAAAACACTACAACCGTATGTTTATTTGACCCATGCATTCATGCCTGGTTCCTACTCTCATGTTTTTGAGAGCTGCAAGATGTTGTGGCTCATTATCATTCATCCCATTCGATCATGGAATCATCATCTTCACCCCCCCCTTCGCCATTGTGTAGAAGTGACAAAATAGCAAATCCTTTCTTCTCTGTATGTATCCTTTGCATTCTGTGAGTGTGTTTTTCTTGGGCATTGTGGTATTTGTTGTGTTGCAGTGTTATCCTAAAGTTTAGAGTGTATGGGACCCTGGTACTCATGTTTAGAGTAATCCTATGACATAGAGTCTCCCTGTAGTTGTTGTGCTCTGAACCTTGGTTCAAGCCTGACTGTGTGTCAGACATAGGAATGGGAGAGACATAGAATTCGCTTGATAAACCTAGTGTGGAACCTCACATTAAGATAAGAGTGGCTAGTGAGCTCACTATCTTAGCAGTTCTTCCTACCAATTTCCTTAGAATCCTGATAAACCCAACTGGAAATATGGCTTGGATGGTAGTCTAATAAACCCCATATGTTGTCTTGGCTATGTCTGTTGCACCTGACTTGGTAAATAACCTTTGGCTGGATAGTCTGATAAAGACAAATACTAATTCTTTCTTGGCTAGGTATCTTGATAAACCCAGCAGTGAGATGGCTTGACTGTGAATAATATGATAAACCCATCTATTAGCTTGACTGGTCCTTAAAGGTGAATGTTGAATTGACTGTGAATAGTCTGTGAAACCCAACTATGAGATGGCTTGGCAGATTTTTTTGTGAAACCCATCTGTTAGGATGTTTTCCCATACAGTTGGATAAACCCAACTGTGTTGACTTGCCAGAGTGTTATTGCACCGTGGATATTTGTGTGTCTGCTAGTGTTCCCTTATCCTTGTAGGAAATCATGCCCAGCTTAGGGGTGGTAGTGCTGCTGAGAGATTATGGAGCACACTGGCCTATGGTTGGGTGGAATATTGCAGCGACATAGCTGGTTGGGGGACAAGATTTCTTCAAGATAAGTGTTCTTGTCCACATAATTCTATGTAACTATATTTCTTGCATTGTATTTTATTAATGGAATCTGATGAATATGTTTCCATGTTGATTTATGCTTGTTCAGTGAATAACTGTAGCTATAGGCATCTATGTATGTTTTTACTTCAATGCATTTTACTAAGTTGCAAGGTGAATTGGTGAGTTTGGTAAGGGCATGGATGACTTGATTGATACATAAATTCAACTGAAAAGTTGAGTTTTCGACTAGAAATCCTCATTTGCGCAGTTTACGGGATTAAGGGTTTTGTGGGATGTGGGATGCGAAACGTCGTTTCGCATGTTTTGGTTTCTGCGGATTTTCCTTCGACAACTTTTCTTCCGAAACTTGGGGGATGGGGGATGCGGAACGTCGTTTCACAGATTTTGGGTTCTGGATATTTTTTTCTTTCCGCAACTTGCGGGATGCGGGATTGCAGTGTTGCGATTTCCATATTTCCAATCCCGCAAGTTAAGTTTCTGCATCATCGATCTTCGCGGGATGATTCACCGCTGTTGGTCTATTTCTGATGAAGGTTATGGGAAGTGAGATCAAGAATTTGGGTGACTTCCAAGACCCCATCTTGATATTTCCACACCATTGATTTTTGCGGGCGATTTTGGAACCATTGATTTAGATATGGTCTGCGGGATCGTCTACGATTGTTGATTTTTCCGTGTTTTCTCTCTGCCATCCAATCTCCTCTAAGATGTTTTCTTTCAGATTGTTGAATTGATCTATGGAAGACGAGAGGGAGCATGATAGTGTTGGAATTGTGAAGACATAGTTCATGACAATTCCCTAAGTTGCGATGAACAGTGAAGGTTCTCGATGAAAATTTTAATTCCACATAATGATGGGGCATGGGTACATGACAATAACACCCTCTTTTAACCTATTCACCTAATCTTAGGGATTCACACCCTAACCACTCCAAACAAAAATCCCTAATTATTTATCTAAGGGAGTTCTCTGTCCAAGTGATGAGCAAGTACATGGTTGTATAACCATTTTTGTCAAGCACACTTTTCCAAACAAAAAATTGAGTAAGGCATCCCACATGTGCCAAGATAATCTTCATTCAAAAAAAATCCAATTCCACCCCCAATTATAACACAGTGTTCTTGAGAAGGCGGGTAATACCACTATCAATACAATATTGTTAAATAGATCAATTCAACGAGGGTAGACAAAATCATCTGATATTGCATAGCCTTAAAATTAAAAGAATTTGTAGACACAAATTTGACAAGATCAACAACACAAAATGATTATTTATAAGCAATATTCTCTAAGTACTTCATCTTATTATGAACTTTCCAAAGACTCGAGGAATGATGTGAACCTCAAGACTTTCAGATTTCAATAAAAAAACATCACTGAGGGTTCTACATTATTCGCTCTCACTACTTGGATATCAATTCTCATATTCAGTGAATACCTATGGCAGCCCATTTGCTAATAAAAACCATTTTTTTGTAGGCATTTGGTTTTGAGCCAAACAAATTAATCATGGACATTTATACTAATGGATGCAAGTCTAGATTATAGCTATTAGTTGTAATATTATTTTGATTGATATTTATGCATATAATTTATTGCATCATTCTTTGAGAAACATGAAAAAAGAGGTAGTATAATATTTAGCATGTACTGAATGTCAACTCGTAAAGGCTGAACATCAAGATCCAGTGAGATTATTACATCCATTACCTATTCTAGAATGGAAATAGGAAATTATGAGTATGGATTTCATAACTCGATTACCTAAGAATAGAAAGCAACACAAATCCGTCATTGTCGTACTAGATAAACTCATTAAGGAAACCCACTTTATTCTAGTAAAATCTACATATAAGGATATTAATATTGCTAATATTTTTATGAAATAAATTTTCAGATTGCATGGTGTACCAAAAATAGTAATTTCAGACAGAGATACAAAATTTATGGGAAATTTTTGGAAGGCCTTATTTAAAGGATTATGCATACAATTAAATTTTAGCACTGCATATCATCCTCAAACGAATGGAAAAATGAAAAGAGTAAATGATGTTCTCAAAGACATGCTTAGAATGTATGCAATGGATCAAATAGCTATGGGAGGATTATTTGCATTTGGTAGAATTTGCATGTAACAACCACATTCAATTTTCAGCTCAATTAAGTCCATCTGAGATATTGTATGGACGAAAGTGTAATACTCCAATTTCCTAGAGTAGTCTCGTCGACATATTAATGTTAGGAATTGAAATATTGAAAGATATGGAACTAACAGTGAAACAAGTACAACATAATTTGAAGGCTGCCCAACATAGGTAAAAGAGTTATGTTGACTTAAAAATAAATCCACGAGAGTTCTAGGTAGGAGATCATGCTTATGTAAAGGTAAAACCTAGAAAAATATCCTTAATGTTGGGAAAATACTCAAAATTTGAACCCATATATTCTTGACCATTTGAAATTTTAGCAAAAAATGGACTGGTCCCATATCAATTAGCATTACCACCTACAATAAAAAGTACATAATGTTTTTCATGTTTCAATTTTAAATAAATACCTTCATGATACTACTCATTTGATTGACTGGAATGTTATACAGGTGGGACCCGAAGAAACATTTAATGTGGAACTTGAACGTATCCTCAATAGTACATAACTTTTACTCTTGAACCGTACCATCAGACAAGTCAAGGTGCAATGGAAGCACATTAGTCCACATGACTCCACTTGGGAATTGAAAGGTAAAAAGTGGGAGGCATATCGAGTTCTATTTCAGTATGAAATAATTT
>LPNX010517017.1:917110-935982 GCA_001517045.1 Pseudotsuga menziesii | reverse complement strand
TATATATAAACCCTTCATTATTCAAGCAAAATTAAAGATAGGCTAAGTAGAGATGAGGGGCAAATAAGATTTGAACTAAAATAATAAAATAATATGTAGACAAATTTAAAGCAAAAACCGCCAAAGAGATCTAGGTAAATTTACAACTCTCCCTTTCAACATCATAACAAAATTGAAATAAAAAACTTAGTCAAGATTTAAATTAAACCAAGGCAATTTATCAAACTAATAATATTGAGATCTAAGCAAATATTCACAAACTAATTATGAGGATATGTCCCAATTTTTATATGAAGAAAATTACACAAATATGAAACCAAGTACATAGCTAAAGAAATCTAAACAACACAGAAAAGATCAAAGGAAATATAATCGCATATCAAATCTAAGTTAAGAAATGGATTATCCAATGAATCATATTCATATATGAATCTTTACAACATTTAATTCAAAAAGTGTATAATTCACGATGGCTGAGTGCCAATCATTAAATTTACTCTACAATCAAATTACCAAATCGCATTAGAATCAAATCAAACCTATCTTCATAAGAGGTTGTAAAGTCATTTCTTCCCCCAAAACTTCGGAAACATAGTAACTCTCGAACTCATCTTAACCGCAACAATCAATGGATGCATACCTCTAATTGAACATCGATCCAAGTGTACAGTGAAGAAGTCATTATGTGTCAAATTATTCATGCATAAAAATCTACAAGAGTGAGTCTAAAACACATAATATCGCAATTATAAACATTTCCTAGTAACAGAGTTAAGGGTAGAATTCCTCGACTCACAATAGAGAAGGATGAAACTTGATAGGAGAAAACCATTTTGCAACCTTAGCATGGTTTGAATTCCAAATATTCATTCACCTACATGTGAGGGTAGAAAAATATATATATTAAATATTTATCAAGATGTAAAATGAAATGTAAACCTTAAATCTATGAAAATATTACCTTAAAGGAATATTGGGGCCATGGAGGAAATTTGAGGCTTATCCCAAGCGTTTTAGGTACCCTTTCATGGGAACCCTCACTTCACCTACACGAACAGAGTTGTGGTTTTAACAGATTTCTTTCATAGTGTTGAAATTGATTTCCCAATAAACAAGTGCATAGGCCAAGGATTACAAGTTCAATAAACACATATAGGGAAAAGGGTTTACTCCTCCTAGCCCCCCTCTCGACCCTATACCCTACACAAACAAATTCAAAATGAGTTATCCTTGTTAAAGACTATGAAAAATTCACTTATATTATTGAGTAAAGTTTTAAAGAAAATTTTGTTCTTCCATATATCTTACGTGTTAAATTCTTGTAGGTTTTGGAAAATCTCTGCTAGAATCAAAAGTGAGCACACAAAGGTCTCTAGAAGGAAAAAGTGGAGTTCATAGGGTCGAGTCTTGTAGAGGCTTCCATAAACCAAATGGAATTCAATAGGCTGCCATCCACCTTGAAATACGAGTAACACCATTAGAAATTTATAAGATGAAGCACATACCCATGTAAAACAATGGGAGTCATGCTTGAATGATAACAAAAGTCATTACATGCACCATTGTTCTTAAAAAATTATGAGGGATAAAGCCTTCAACAACCCCAGCTAGAAAATGCGACCAAAACAATCACAACCAAATGAATGTGATATTAAAAACCCTATATTCTTTCGAACGACAAGAACAATATCAAGGAAAGATGGAGGGACACGATCAGTATTTTTTACGAAAAGCACATGAGGGAACCTCATTATTTAATATACCTCATTGCGTTGTCAAATCGCACCCGAGGTTTATGACAAGGTTTAAACACGTAATTAGAAACCACATTAAACCCTTCTCCTTTTAGTTGGCCTCCACTTTGTATCTCTTTTCTTTCTATGCCAAACAATGGCATAAAATGTTTATAACATAGCCATATTTTACACTATGAACCTCTTCACATGTAAAGCGTGCTCAGATAGCACCTTATACAAGTATGCTAAGAATCCTTCTTACAATGGGTAAAACATATGTCCAAGCATATTGTGGCTTATTGCAAGTTAATATAGTAATACCATATAACCATCACCCTCTCATCGCTTACAAATCCCACAAGCTATTATGTCAAATCGTATGTAGGGTAAGGATAAAAAATAATATTGAACACATATACCTTACATATAACAAGTATAGTTAGTACTACATCCAAAATTCTAGGATTATATACTAGATAAGAAAAACCAATTTCTTAATGAATTCAAATATTAAAATCACCTTGGCAAGGGATGCAACCAAATTGTTGTTACAATTACGGTCAACGTTGAGCAGAGAATAAGCCTATCGTTAAACATTTAAAAGTTCTACTTAATATTTTCTTTGCAAACAAATAAGAAATATCTTACAACTAAGAAATACATTTGCAACTAGTAAGAGTGGTAGATTATAAACATATTTTATTTATTTATTTATGAATTTTACAGGTTTGTGACACTACGGTTTATTGTAATTAAAGAGAATATTTGAATATCTCACTTCTATAAACTTTGTGAAATATTTTCAAAATGGAACCCCTCACTAGAGATGAAAAAGATGATATCTTAGTTGTATACTACAACCTTGGTTTCTTAAACTTGCGGAAATCTTTTCAAAATGGAACAACTTACTTGGCATTGGAAGAAAAAGTCGAGCTCTCAATAGTTTATAGCCTTAGTTTAGTGTTTATTGATGTAGAGAGCTATAATACTATCCCATAGCGTGTCATAATCGATAATACCTTATTTCATAAATTATATGTGATTTTTTAGTGGAATATGTTTATGAGTGTTCAAATTTCATTGGTAAATAGCCATTTGTCATTTTACAGTTCAAAATAATCCCACTTCATAAAATTAAAATTCATTAATGAAGAGTAAATTTTAATTTCAAACATCATTTTGAAGTGAATTTTTATCTATAAGCGAATTTATGTTTTGATGGACTTGGGCCCCTTTTTTCTTTTTGTTTCATATATTTTTATCCATATCCAAAATTTTGTTCATTTATTTTCATTTTTAAATTTTCCAATGGTGTGCATTAATCTCTACTATGTCTTTTTAAGGTTTTTCTTTGTATGTTAAGCGATAAGATAACTAAGGCAATGACATATACAAATAAAGTTTAGTGTGTGATTTTATTTTACTTCCACTCTTAATTCAATATCTTAATATGGTATCGTTCGATAGATCAATTCAACGATAGTATCCAAAATAAGTCTCTTGATCTTACCTCTAGCGAAGTATGAGGTTTTGTAGGGAAGTTGTAACCATGTTATCGTTGTGGAGCTTCAATCAAATCTTCTAAATATTTGTATCCTTCATAGATAGGATCATATTCCTCTTCTTCTTCACAAGAGCGTTCATCCATGTATGACACAAGCTCGTAGATTTCTTCTTCCCTATCTATGTTGCAACTCCCTCTTCCAAACAGGGTTTTTCTTTTCTTGTCAAACCTAAATCTTCTTCCATTTATTAAAAATACCTACTCTAATTTAGTTCCACTGTCTCTTGGGAAAATCTCACTTTAGTGTTTTTTGAGACATAGCTGCTCTATTTCTATACAGTCTTGTTACATTCACATAATGCCTTTTTAACATACACATATTTTTATCCACGTATTTAAAGATAACAAGTATCTAGTGCATGGGCCTTGAAATTATTTTTTCTCTGCCTCACTGTATCAAGTTATAGTGTCAATAGAAAACTCAGTAATGTATCCCTCTAAGATAATATCTACCATAAAATCTAGATCCATTGACACAGGGTTGTCTACTCTTTTCAAGCGCTCAATCAACTGAGGATTCCACTCTCTCAGTTCTCTTCCTTGGAAATTTTTTTGTTGGGTTTGCAACTTAGATAACCATTCATGAAACAAAATGGAAAACTTAGAAAAGAAAATATTGTGAATGTCTGAATAAATGTACTAGCCAAACCACTCCGTTGGGTTCCACCGAGACCCTTCACTTTATTTTTGTGCGAACTCTAACTCTTTGGATTCCACTCAATCTTGGATCTCTGGTTTCATAGGTTTCCACAACATATCCCTCACGGCAATGATACATGGTCCCGACAAGAGAACCATTTGTTGGCTCTTTGTGTCTGTCTATCCCTTTTCCTAGGGATACCGACCTAGGTTTAGGACCTTCTTCTCAGCACAATAAATGCTGAGATATCAAACCACCAAATCAGAGCTCATTTGGTAGCACATGCAATGGAGATGTCATCTCACCCGATATATCTCTCTTAATGGTTAGCTTCTAGAACCATGTTTCTGCAGTTGGGTGGGAGGGTTTTTAGTACCTTGGCTATGTTCCAAGGATCTCAACGAAGTCTTGGGGTGGATTATTTGTGTTTTCCGTGCTTCAACATCTAAGCTACACCTATTCCTCTCTCTATGAAAATTCAATAAATAAACAACATACATGCATCATAATCATATCCTGTAATACAATTCCACTATCATACATCTATTCATTTGTAACAAAACCTACAATCATTCAGCAAATACAACATTTACAAATATATATAACGTAATTTCACATTCACAAATATACATATAATATAACATGGAAATCCATCTGAGTGGAAACCAGAAGGTGCTCTTCATTTGACATGAGGAAATAGATGCACCTTTCATATATGTACCAAGTTGGATACTCTCCTCAAGATATTGTTATCTAAGTTTATGGACACTTCCTCCCTCTCATGCTGTATCATCTTGTCTCCATTCTCTTTATATTATAATTCTACTAGTGATATACACACAACTTGGATCAACTCAACCCTTGCTACTAATCTACACACTTAGCTAGAGTTCCTTTACTCTGATGCACTCAATGATACTAAGCCACTAACCAAGAACTCATGCTTTCAGCCAACAATATTCTGCAAAACAGACTCTTGAGAGAATGTCTAATTGAATTTTAGCTTGAGAGTCTAACACACATTTAGCTTGGGTTCCTTCTTCTATAAACCTATTACATAATTGATACAAATCCCATACATATCAAACTCAATACAGACTCAACAGAAACTCAATACCAACTCGACATAGAATTTATACAAGTTCATTACAAACTCCTTTTCGGTCTCTTTCTCAACTGACTTACTTTATCTAGGTAACATGATGTCTTTCCTATTCTAGAAACACCGAATGGGAAGCACTCACAACCTGACTTAGAAATATTACTTCATGCATGTGGTTTCTGTCTACTGTAACCAAGCTCATACCCACTGTCGTTAAGTCTTGTCACTTTCCCAGCCATTATGCTATTTGCCTGCCTTCTTTTGTTTATATTATGTCGCACTCCATCATTTTTTTGTAGCTTAATTTTTTCGAATAGATTCTTCCAATGCCTACTACTCTTCCTCTTCTTCTGTTCTACTTCCTCTGTCGTGGCATCCTTCCTCGTCTCCTTTATGTTGCTTCCTTAGTCATAGATCCTTCCTCTTCTCCTTTATGCTCTTTCCTCAGTCGTATCTCCTTCCTCTTCTCCTTTATATCTTCTCCATACTTTGCCATAATTTTGCGTGAATTATGCATTACTATCCCTAGGACCAACACCTACAAAATTTTCTAAGAAGAAAGGTATAGTTGAGCACATTGGTGAAATGAGAATTCCTTTGAGTCCCAACACAAGTCCACTCAAACAACGACCATACAAATTAAACCCACGCTATAAAGAAAAATTTAAAGGTGAACTAGAACGAATTCTATAGGAAGGCATGATAGACCTTTTTGAAGCATTATAATGGATCAATTCAAATGTAGTTCAAGACAAGAAAAATTAAGGGCAAGTAAGAATTTCTGTCGACCGAAAGAAGTTAAATGATTCCTATTTTCATGATCCATTTCTGACTACGTTCTCAGATGAAGTATTGGAGAATGTCGGAGGGAAAGAAATGTATTCTTTCACTGATGGATTCTCAGGATACCATCATATAACAAATGAAAAGGAGGACCAACACAACACCACCATTGCAACAGAGTGGGGATGCTACTAGTACAACATATTTCCCTTTGGACTCAAGAATGCACCTGCAATTTTTTCTAGAATCTTAGTTGCCTCATTTAAATATTTTATACATAAATTTATTGAATTCTTCTTTGATAAATGGATAAGTTTTTGTCTTGTTATAGATCATATAGAAAGTCTCAAAATGATGCTAGAACGAGACTGCTAGTATAAAATTTACCAAAATTTGGAAAAGTGTATCCTTTGTTCACCTTTTGGAGCTTTGTTAGGCCATGTGGTATGTCGCAATGGAATTTTGGTTGATCCAACCAAGGTTGCAATAATTATCAACTTACCACCACCTACCATGGTTAATGACTTAAGAGAAACATTAGGATATAATAGATACTACATAAATTTTATCAAGGGTTTTGCAGAGGTGACAACCCCGATGGAAAGACTATTAAAAAATGAAAATAAGTTTTAGTGGACAAAATAATTTCAAGGGAGTATGGACAAGATAAATAAAAAGATTGCTATTTCACCAATGCTTGTCTTTCAAGACTGGAACAAAGATTTCCATGCTCATTTCGATGCATCATCTATTTCTCTCACACATGGTACTGACGCAACTGGGTAAAGGATCAATTGATCACCCCATTTCCTTTGCTAGTAGAAAGTAATCAACTACAGAAAAAAAAAAATTATACCACGGTGAAGAGACAAGGGCTAGCGATGGTATATGCGGTGCAAAAATTTAGATACTATTTACTAGGTGTACATTTCAAGATGCAGACTAGCCATTCGACGCTGAAATATTTGGTCAATAATCCCATGTTGGGACGGAAGATATGTCCCTGGCTTCTCCTCTTCTGGGAATTTAATTTGGGATAATTATTAAACCCAATTGTTTGAATTTGGGACCAGGCTGTAAATTTTCCTTTAAAGCAGAAGTAGGGATAAAACAATATATTAAAATTTAACTGAAATAACCACACATGAAATTCTTTACAATATGCAATAGAATATAAAACTAAAAACAATTTACAACATCAATCACATCAATAGAAACAACACAATCGTTTTTGGGTAGAAACCCCTGGACAAAACAAAATATGTGAAAACCGATGCATCAGTATGAGAGGTTATGTTATTAAGAAAATACATACTTTTAAAATATCATAAAATCTATTTATTCCCTAGATGGAAAACTCAAAACACCTAAAAATCACTAAGAAAAACCTGTGAGAGGGAACGGTTCCCAAGGAAGCTTGCTACTATATGGTGTACATCCACCAAAGTCTCATGTCTCTCTCCTCTGCAATTTAAGGATGCATTCTTGAGATAGTGCTCCTCCATCTTCTTTTCCAAAATTCCCCTTCACACTTCTTCCTTCGCCTAGGTTGGAATGCAACTGTGTCCTCTCCACCAATTGGCATTTCTTTTATAACTTTAGGTAAAGAAAAAACACTAATTTCACTTTCACTTTAACTATTGTTTCACTAAAGTTAATTTAGATCACTTTAATTTATTTTCTGAAGTAAACTTATGAAAAGTAAATTAAATACAACTAGTTTCCTAATTTAAGTCTTTTGCATCCAAGGACACATGCTTCCAGGAAGACCTTCCTTGTTGATGCTATTTTAACACTCTCTCTCAATGAGGAAGGGATTTGGTAAAAACCCCAACTTATCCTTGAACTTCTCAAAACCGTGTTTGCAAAATGCCTTGGTTAAAATGTTTGCCACCTTCTCATATTTATGTATGTACTGCATTCAAATGGTTGCTCTCTAAACACAATTTGTCAGGAAGTGGTACCTCATGTGTATGTGTTTTCTTCGGTCATGGAACACTAATTTTTCAGATAGGATGATGCCACTTCGATTTTCAAAGTGAACTACTATAGCCTCTAGGTCACACACAAACAACCCAGAAATAAAATTCCTCATCCACATACCCTCATAAGAAGCCATGCTGACTTCCATGTTCTCAGCCTCTACTGATATCAATGTAACTAACTTCTGATTTCTACTAAACGAAGACACAACCCTTCATCCAATGCTGAAACAAAAACCTGAAGTAATCTTCATGTCCTCTACACATATTTCTCGGTCAACATTTGTGAAACCTACTCACTCCACACTCCCCCGGTGCTCGTAATCCAATCCATAATCCATTGTACCTCTGATTTAGTGAAGTATGTGCTTCAAAACCATCCAATGCACTCTTTGAGGGTACACTATGAACTGGATCAAATAGTTGACTACAAAGCTTATGTCTGACTGTGTGTTCACAAGATACATAAGTGATCCGATAAGATGATGATACATGGAAGGATCAAATACATTTGACCGTGATGCATCAATATCTCTCTAGTTAGAAACTAGAGGTATGGCCATAGGATTGTAGTCCTCCGTCCTAGATATCTTCAATATCTCTACTACATACTTCCCCCATCTAATGAAGAAGTGTCCATCTCTCTGTCAAAGCTGCAAGCCCGGAACGTAATGCCTCAGCCCAAGGTATTTCATCTCAAAATCCACTGGAAGGTTGGACTTGCAACTTCCAATCAACCTCTCATTTCCATAAAAAAGAGATAATCCACAAATAGGACCAATATAAGAAGTGCCTCACCTTCCAAGAATTACATGTTGTGATCAGCATCACTACGGTGAAACCCATCTTTTGAAGAGAGTTGTCTATCCTTGAGTACCATGCTCAAGGTTCTTGCTTCAGCCCATAAAGAACTCTATGCATCCTACAACATTACTCTCCTTGTTCTCCATATCAAACCCTTCTAGTTTCTCAATATATACATCCTCTTATATCACTCCATTGATGAATGAATTCTTGACATCTACATGATGGACTCACCAACCCATATCTGATGCTAAATAGATAATGGTATGAATAGAGGAATACTTAGAAACATTGGAGAACATCTCATCATAGTCAATACCATCCTTCTTTGAAAACCCATTTTCCATGAAGAGTTCCTTATACTCTTCCACACTTTCATCTACTGCATGCTTCACCCTATAGTTCAATCCACATCCCACAATCTTTTTCCCTTGTGGTCTCAGCGCAACCTCCCATATCTATTTTTTCAGAATAGAGTCATACTCCTCAACAATAGACTCCTACCACACATCATGTTGTGGAGCCTCTCTAAAGTTGGAAGGTTCATATTTAATCAAATCTATCATTACTTCCATCTAACGAAGCCTCTATGGTAGTACACTCTATCTATAATATCTCTGTGGTGGATCTACCTACACATAAAACTATACCATGTACCTAAATCACTTAGTCCTTGGCCTAATGTCAGCCTATTGTGAGTGTTGGATATCCATCTCATGATGTAGCTCATCATCCAAGTCAATGACTAAAGCATCTTATCCACATGACTCCCTTTGGCTACCACAGCATGTGCCCTATGTATTTATCTATACCTATACATTTGGATCCTCCAACTTGATCCCTTTGTCTTGTGTTAGTTGTTTCTCTATTGGTAAGTCAATAGATCTCCTCAAGGCCCTGTCCTCATCGAACTAAAAATCCCTTCTCACAATGATCCTCTTGTGAGTAGGAATGTAAACTCTGTATTCCTCTGAAGTCTCACTATAACCAAAAGTAACCCCTTCTCTCTATAAGGGTCCATCTTCTTCCTATTGTTAGCATTAGCATGACAATAGCAGGCACTGCTAATTATGTGAATATGCCTCACATATGGACTAGTTCCTGTGAATACCTCCTCTGGTGTCTTCCTCCCCAAAGCTTTGTGGTGACACATATTCTGAATGTACACTACAGTTCTGTATGGCTGGACCAAAGGAATAGTGGAAATCCCTGATCAAATAGAATTCCCTTGTCTTCTCCAACCATAGTCCTGTTCTTCTGCTCTGCAAATCCATTCTAGTGTGGAGTATGGGGCATAATGTGATCCTTCTTTATCCCCTCTGTCGAACAATAATCCATGAACTCATTGGAGGTGTACTCACCCCCGTTGTCTATGTTAAAGAGAGAAATTCCTATGGCTTGGGGTACCACAACAAACAGCTTGAATCCATAAATCAATCCTTTCCTATATGCAAGAGAAACCAAATATCTAACACTGAAGGATCTTGATTCATACCTTATTCTAGATAGTTGATATAGATCCCTGTTGATATTTCCAACTCCAGCTTGTATTGATGAATTGCTATCTCAACACTCAGCAAACAAGATAAGCATGCTTTATATAATCATGTTAGACCTACTCTAGCACATATAATCAATAACTTATAAGAATTTAAATGCATCCAGTGATAAAATATTCATTTAAATAAAAATTATTCGATGGGAAAATATATTTCTATTAATATAAAACAAAGATTACAATAGTGACAACCTCTGTCAGCACGTTTGCAAATCAGAGAAAATGAGTCCCCCACTTGGGCCTCCACCAATTCAGTCCTCCATCTCTCAATATCAAGCTCAAAAGAAAAAGGAAAGCTTGGGAAGAGCAAAAAGGTGCTCCAAGGTACAAAGGGATGTAGACTCAAGTATAAGGTCCACCAACAATGGACTATAGTTTTCTTGCTCTTCAATTCCTCATGCCTTCAATGTATCCAAAGGGTTCCTTATATAGCTCTTCAATGGGGTAATGGAAGGTCGAATCCGAGTGATCTCAAGGCATATGGAAGGCCAAGAGACAAGTGAATAGGATCCACATCAAGGAAAACTCCAAAAGAATTTGGCCTTTTGTACACATCTATATGTATGTGGTTTTAGGGTTCAAACCCGCATATATACGTGAGAAAGGGATTAAATGTCACATATGGAAATTATTGCATGTTTTTAGGGATGGTCTTGGAAACATCAAAGGTACAAAAATGGTCGATGGGGTCTAAGGAGTCTGTAAAGGGATAGGGAAGGCCATGAACGTGTGATTCAGCATGTGTGGTAAAATCAGCTATAATAGATGCCCCCTAATGTGTGAGGTCATAGGGGTCATACGATGGCCGAAATACATTATAAGTCCATCCCAAAAGTGAAGTGATGAAAAACCCAGTGGAAGAACCATCCATCCAATCAATATAATATAATGATCAAACTCTGCACATCACTGCAAGTAGATATAGCAGTACTCGATGCATAAGAGTACAATGGCCATGAATAGGCATGATACAAAATATGACATGTGTGGTCATTGCCATGTACAATATAAATAACTCAGAATATCCATGATGAAGATATACAAGGGATCACGATCTCCATGAAGGCCGAAGATATATAGTGGATCAAGATCTCCATAATGGCTGGAAATATCTGACATATACTGGAATCAAGTCACAAGAGATAAAATCTCATGAACATTGGCATGATCAAGGAGGTATCATATATGAGATGCCACTAGTCTATAATGTCTTCTACACAAACCGCTACAAGTACATGTCCTACTATGTGAATAGAGGTGTGGAGGTCGAACATAGTAGTCCATCATCTGATTACCGGTTATTGATGTATACCGTTAACAGATGCGAGATCACCCACCAATAATGAAAATGGGAATCAAGTTACTAGAGTGAAAACTAACAAGTGTGAATAAATGTGTTGAGGTCGAACACTTAAGAGAATCCATCGATCAGGGGACATTGATGTATTCCCAAAAAACTGTCGATGGCGAGAGAACCTGCCATTGATGACTGCAAGTCTCAAGGCACTCAGACATGACTCTAGATTTCTATCCCAAAATCAATGATTTGAAGTCGATGGGATGAAATCCACTGGAAGGAGGGAATTAAGGCATCCCCCATCATCCAACATGAGGTACTCAACAAAGCTGTATAATGTGGAAGGACTATATCATAGTGTGCATGAACCAGTAACTGTACTAGGAATGGCCGACATGCAAAGTCAAGATAACTGAGGAATGGCCAACTCAAGTTTCAAATTCCTTCAAACAAGAGCAAATAGGAGAATGGTGACTGAATGTAGGTAGCATAGACTTTATATACAAAATTGGGACATCTCTGTGACTGGAAGCATAACCAGTTAGTGGAGATAAAATCAGAGAAACAAGTATAGCTCCTAAATTCAAACTATTAACCCAACCAATGGATGTGATATACAGTGCTCTGTTCGAAGGTGACATGACTCGACTGCTGCCAAAGATAACATATTTTCTTGTCTGAATTTTTGGTTATTTGATTTTTTTGGACTTTTTCAAATAGTTGGAAATCTTGGAAAAGAATAAACTTGATTTATAGTTACCGACTAGGAGGATACACGTGTCGAATGGGAAAACAAACTAGTTCCAAGCAACGGAACATACCTATGCTCAATGCAAGGACACATGTGTAGGATAGTGACACTTGGGGGAAAGTCCCCTCCTGGTAAAAATCTGGAATCAAGCTGCAAAGGATATATAAAATGGTTCTATATGGCTAGACATAAGACAAGCTCGGGCTATATGGATGATACTCAAAGTCAGGGAAGTCAGCACAAGGCTCAATGAGGTAGGAAAAGGTCATGATAATGAAATTACACCTTGACATAAGGGATTCCTAGGGAACTAGGACAACAAAAGATCAAGAGGAGTATGAGGCTCTTGCGAAATGTCATGGCAATACTATACAATGGACTCCCACACCCTAAAGGACAAAGTGTCTCCATGGGTGCCAAATGCAAATAATTGACTAACTAGGGCACCCATGTAAGGTCAAACTCTACCATTCTCATGAAGTCACTTCTAAAACAGCAAGAAGGTTTCATGATAGGATAGAATGGGTTCGTACCTAAGGTATAACGAAATGGTCATAAGGTCATGAAAAATACAAACAGAGGTGAAACCTAGCCTATATTCCATTTTAAACATCATACTTGAAATCGGCACGAACAAGACAAAACAATGGTCGAAACGACGTTCAAAATGGTCTCGTACATCATTATATTAGTCAAAAATGGTCCAAAAGGGTCAGAAACAGTCCAAAACTATTGTAAAAATTTTCAAAAATTTGAAAAATTTCTATAAATAGTAAAAAATTCAAAACATTATATAACATTTGAAATTTTTACCCAATTGAGTTCAAAACTTCAAACGCGAATTCCGGGGGTTTCAGCCGGCGGAATCCGACACCGTTTTTTCTAGGTAACTTCCCATGCCCTGATCTTTCATTTGCATGTAAAATTTTCAAATTTCCACGGTCAAAAATGATTTCTAGGCCACTCTAAAATATGCGCCTCGTCCCACGCAAAAATTGAGGATTTTTCTGCGTATAGGGCTGGTTATATGCGGAAAAATGCCTCAAAGTCACGTATGCAGCCACATTTAAGTTTTTCTAAGACAACTAATGACCAAAATTCAAATTGAATGTGTAGGATGGTACTAGAATGGAGGGAACGAGAGAATGGGGATGTAGAAGCAGAAGCATGGGGTGATCTAATGGCTCAACAATCTCTTCGTGCATGCGGGCTCTACAAGTTTTGGTGTCTTGGTGGCTTAAGGGCCAAATAAAGACTGTTACAGATGCTAGTAGACTACTGGGATCCTGACTCAGAGTTGTTCCATATCGAAAAGATGTCCCTCACCATAGAAGTGGAGGGCATATACTTCATTACAGGATTGTCCCGATGGGGGGAAGTGGTGAACCTACGTTCTCGTGGGCCCGGAGGTGGCCTCACCATCGATGAGTATATAGCTGTATATTGTTATCCAGACATGGAGAAGTTAGGGAGTCAGATCCCAACTAACTCCATACAGGTACTAAGCCTAAAGGCCATTCTACTGACACTCGACAGGATAACAAGACTAGCCTTACTCCACTAGTCCTCGCGGCCTCTAATGTTCTATGCAATGGAGTGCATGAGACCCACAGTCTATGATTTTTGTACTGCATTGTTGAGCAACATGAAGCAACAACTCAGTGACTGCAAAATGGGCAAGGTATAAAAATTCAGTTTTCGCAATATACTGAGTATGTTCTTCTTCGAGCGTGCTCAGGGACTCAGTCTGAGAGTTGACGTTCCTCTTCACGGGGTTCAAGATCTGGCCCAATGACATTGGGTAGATGCGATGCACAGAGTGAGAGGAGGTACGGTGTCCAACCTCTACCTAGCTGACTTCTTTCCATGGTGGCGGTGGTAGATAGTTGCCATCAATGATTATCCCTATGAGGGGATATATTTTGGGCGAGATCCTGACATGCCTCTACCACTAGGATCAGCATACGCTGACATTGGTAATGAATTCCAACCCTCTTTTTAAGTTTTTGAATTATTTAACTTTTTTTGTTTTTTGATATATAGAATCAAAAGACATGTTTTTGCATGACAACACATAGTGACATCCTATCATATGTATGCAGATGTAGGACCACAGAGGCCTGACGGTTTCCCTTGTCATAGATGGAGGGGATGAAAAGATGATATCATGGGTGTGGATGCAGAGCAGACGCTCCAAAGTATCCACACAAACTTTGTGTGACTAACACATAAGGTACCCATGGCACAGGTCAAGGACCTGCCTGAGGCCATGCACCGTTAGGTTGTGGGTGTACCATGAGCATGGGTGCGGTTGATTCAACAGCTAGCTAGAGATGTGGTGACTTTCCATGATCACAACCCCACTCCTCCTGCTCAGGCTTATATACCTGGGAATGAAACATTTTGTACTAGCATGTATTATATTCTGGTAGCTCAAAAGCCTCAATTTTGTATTATGACACTTATGTATTATCACATTTTGGATTTTTAACGAAATTCTTTTATGATGATCGATTTTATTTATTTACATGTGTAAAAATGTATGTTTGTGATGAGATTATTGTTTGTGAAACAAATGCCAATCTAACACATAGTTAGCATATGAGTCAGCAACTTGATTATAAATTCTTGGAACATGTATGTATGTTATATTGTCAAATTTTCATTCTAATAATCTCACACGTAATAATCTTCCTAATAATGTTGGATCCCCAACATGATACAAGCCATTAAGATGTGACACTACTAACTGTGAATCAAGACGTACCTCAATACAGAGAACACCATGTGGAATGGAATCTCATAGAAGCTCGATAACAAAACTATATTCAGCAACATTGTTTGAAGAGGGCCATAAACATACGTCTCTTGAAGATAATACTTGACCCGTAGGAGTATAAATCACCCAAGTAGCAAAGGTTGAGTGTTGAGTGTGGTGACTAGCACCATCCTCAAATCCTATGTAAACAGAAGAGCCCATCGACATCTGCCATAAGAAATGAAAGCTAATCAACAAACCCGATCACCATAGGACCTAACTATGCAAAATACTATACACTAATATACAATAGTTAGCCTTGGCTGAAAATCATGCATAGTAATTTTTAAGAAAGAGCCCATTTCTAGGCTCCACCAAGGCTGTCCCTTCATAGTCTACTAGCTCATATGCACCCTTCTCTAACACATGTTTGACCATGTAAGGACCATTCCACATGGGATTAAAATTTCCTACCCCCAAGGGTTATTTATCTTGATAGCACAAAAGGACCAAATCTCCTTCACTAAACCTCCTCGGATGGACAGATTTATCATACTGGACCTTAACACGATGCTTATTCACTTCTAGAGCCACTAAAGCATCTTGACACCGCTTATCAAGCTTCTCTAAATGGACGAAATGTTCCTCCAATGGGGAAGTATATTGTAAGAGTTCTATGGCTAGCTTCAATGAAGGAATTTCGCATTCAACAGGCAAGACAGACTCCACTCCATGCACAAGCTGATATGGAGAAAAATTGGTGGTAGTATTAACAGCAGTTCTATAAGCACACAAACCAAGATATAACATGATATGCCAATTGGTCTTACTTTGTGTGATGGTTCGTTGGATAATGGACTTAAGTTATTTGTTCACTGCTTCAACCTGTCCATTCGCTTAAGGGCAATAAGAAGAGGAATGCTCCTGTTTATACCCTAACTTCGAGGCCAAATATTTCATCATCCCATTCTAAAAGTACATACCATGGTCAGTGACAAGATCCTTCAGAATTCCAAATTGAGTAATGATCTGGTTGAATACAAAATCTATGGCTATCTCACCGTTGGATTTAACCATGGGCATAGCTTCGGCTCATTTCATGAAATAGTCAATAGCCACTATAATATGATGATGCCCCCCAACTAAATATGGGTTGCAATCCATGAATTCAAGCCCCAACTTATTGAAGGGACTAGCAGTGATAATCGGATGTAATGGGGCAGGATGTGAGTGCATATTACGTGCAGACACCTAGCAAGGGTGGCACTTCTTGACCACATTAACACAATATTTAAAGATCGACGGCCAAAAATAACCCGCTCTTAAGATTTTTGGGGCTGTAGAAAGCCTAGATTAATGACCACCACATGCCTCTCCATGGCAATCATTCAACACAAGCTCAACCTCCTCATGAGTTAAAGAACGACATAAAATGGAATCTACCCTGTGGCGGTACAATATGTTATCCACTATAAGGTAGTTCTTGGATATGTGATGTAATCGTCATCGTTCATCCTGTGAGAAGTGAGTAGGGACCTTTAATGTTTGTAAATATATGATGATATCCCCATACCATGGATCCAAAGTTGAGATCAGGAAAATGTGCTCATTGAAAAATGTATCTTCACAAACTTATTCCTCCTCCTCGCTTTGGAAATCAAATATAAGCTCCACAAAAATCAATGATTTTTTTTATTTTGCTAAAAAAAACTACAGATTGAATTCTTACAAGATGAAAATCCACTTATTATGCTTTCCCCTGATCATCCTTCTAGTCAGGAAAAGCTGAAATTGATTGACATGGGCTACCACAAAGTTCTAGTGAAGGAGAATATAGTGTCTCAATTTTTGAACCACATGAATAGTAGCTAAGGCAAGTTTATCCACATGGGAATAGAGGATCTCCACATCTATAAGGTTTTAGCTCAAATAATATATGACATGCTCCTGGAGCTCCTCATCCTCCTTGTTAGGTATAACTCCCGATTCAATTCTATTCATGGCTGAAACATTTATTTATACATTACAATGTGGTGGTTGAGAACCAGCCTTTTCACCTTCCTATCTATTCATATTCCTATTTATTATTTATTTACAATAATCCTGACAGATTATTCTAACAATCCCCCTCTTAATCCGAAGGGGTGTTCGTAATTCCGAGCATGTTTCTGAATCTTTCAAACTTTTCTCGTCCAAGCGCTTTGGTGAAGATGTCTACAACTTGATCATTTGTGGAACAATGTCGAAGATGGACTGTCTTGGCCTCTACATGATGTCAAATCAAATGATACTTTGTGTTGATGTGTTTGGTTCGATCATGGAATCTAGGATTCTTATCCAGCTTGATTGCAAAATTATTGTCGACCAACAATGGAGTGGAGTTCTCTTGTTTTTCTTGCAAATATTCAAGTATCTTCCTGAACCATACTATTTCTTTCGTTGCTTCAGCTGTAGCCACATATTCTTCTTCTGTTGTTGAATCTGCTGGAACTGACTATTTGCATGATCTCCATGAAACCGCTGCTGATCCAAGACTCATAGTGTATCGAGAAGTTGATACTCCTGTCTCCTTATCGCCATCAAAATCTAGGTCCGAGTACCCAATAAGTTTGAAGTCATCCACTTTAGAGTACTTGAGTCCAATGTCTTGAGTCCCCTTCAAGTATCTTAGAACCCTCTTTGCAGCTGACCAGTGTCCTTCACAAGCTTTATGCATGAACCTTGAAAGTATGCCAACAACATAAGAAATATCTAGTCTAGTTGTTGTAAGGTAGATAAGACTTCCTACAAGTTGTCGATACTTGGTCGCATCTTCAAATTCTTTTCCTGCGCCTGATGTGAGCTTCATTTTCTGTTCCATTGGAGTAGATATAGGATTGCATTTTGTCATGCAAAATTTGTTTAGTAGTTCTCCAACATATTTTTTTTGAGATAGGAATATGTACTTAGGATGTTGCGTGACTTCAATTCCTAAGTAATAGTGGAGATGTCCCATATTTGTCATTTCAAAGATCTTTTTCAAATCTTTCTTTATGGATGCTATATAGCTCTCATTGTTCCTTGTCATCAAAAGATCATCTACATACACCACAAGATACACAACAGATCTTCCAACTTTCTTTATAAACAATGTTGCATCATCAAGATCAAAATGTTCAAAATTTTACTTCAAAAGATGCTCGGTTAACTTTTCATACCATGCGTGAGGTGCTTGTTTTAGGCCATACAAGGATTTGACAAGCTTGCATACCTTTTGTTCTTTTCCTTTCACAACAAAGCCTTCTGGATGAGACATGAAGACATTATCTTTCAAGTCTCCATTCAAGAAAGCAGTCTTCACATCCATTTGATGAACTTTCCACCCTTTCTGAGCAGCTAAAGAGAGTAAGGTTCAGATGGTAGCCCATTTTTCTGTAGGAGAAAATGTTTCTTCATAGTCAATTCCTTCTTTCTGTGCATAGCCTTTTGATACAAGCCTCCCTTTGTGGTTGTCAAGTGAGCCATCTGATCTGTATTTGTTCTTGTACACCCACTTGCAGCCAATTGGTTTGGTTCCAACTGGAGGGTCAACCAGCTTCCAAGCTCCATTCTTTATGAGTGCATGATACTCATTCTGCATAGCTTCTTTCCACTCAACTTGAGTAGAAGCTTCTTCAAAGGAAGTTGGTTCAAATTTAGCAGATAAATTAAATTCACAATGAAATGATACATCCATGTCATCACCTGAATTATCTGCTCCTCCTCCATCTTCATGTCTTTTCGAACTTCTCGTTCCCGTATTTCCAACTTCATCTGGATGGACACTTTCAAGTGTCTTTGTGGCCCATTTAGGAATCTTCCGTGATGGTCCTGGTTGATCAGCTAGTGGAGCTTCATCATTGATTGAGAGTCTTTAAA
>LPNX010517017.1:833218-916949 GCA_001517045.1 Pseudotsuga menziesii | reverse complement strand
TTACATTCTTGAAAAACATCATAGAGCGAACCATATTCATTATGGTTCTATTCATTCTCTCTGCTACACCATTTTGTTGAGGATTGTAGGGAACGATAGTCTAATGTGCAATTCCATGTTGGCAAAGATAATTTTCAAAATCATTTGAAGTGTATTCTTTTCCATTATTAGTACGAAGTGTACCAATTTTTGATTGTGCTTGTTTTTCAATCAATGCATGAAAGTCTTTGAATGTTTCAAATGCTTCTGACTTTGTCTTTAAACAGTAAATTCAACACATTCGCGAGTAGTCATCAACAAATGTCATAAAGTACTTATTCCCATTTGCTGAAGGAGTTGGCATTGTGCCACACAAATCAGAATGCACTAACTCTAATTTCCTACTTGCTCTGAAATTAGATTCATGAAATGGAAGCTTACTATGTTTCCCTAATATACATGCATCACATTTATTCTTTTCTTTAGGAATAGTGGGCAAGCCAGATACACCATTCTTTCTCAACAAATGAAGACTGTTATAATTTAGATGACCAAATCTTGCATGCCACAATGAACTAGATGACATATTACCTTCTCCATGCTGAGAGATGTAGGCATAGTTCTGAAATCTTGTAGATGAACCCTTGAGCTTCAACAGCTTTCCATCTTCGTATCCAATCATGATGACTTGGTTGTCAGAGGACTTTCTTATTTCAACGATTCCATCAAACATGTGGATGGAATGGCCTTGTTTTCGAATCTCCACCAAGGACAACAGGCTTCTCTACAACTCTGGAAGATAGAGAATGTTCTTCAACAAGAAATCAGGGAATCTAGGCATATTCAGTCGAATGGTGCCCATTCCCTTTGGTTTAATACTTGAATTATCTGCAAAGTACACTATGCCATCTATTGTTTCATTAAGTTCTTCAAAACAGTCTTTTCTAAATGTCATGTGCGATGTTGCACCAATATCAAGCAGCCAACAATATTTATAAGATGAAAGAGAAGTCATTTCATTATATCCAAGATTAAAATGTGCAACAATACAAGAATCAGAAGATTTACTAGCATCTTGGTCATCTTTCTTCTGGTTATGCTTGTCTTTGATGGAGTCCCATGAAGCCCAACATTGATATGATGTGTGCCCAGTATTTCCACAACGTTTGCACTGCAAATCTGATCTTTTGCTTCTGTCCCCTTTGCCTCTGAAGTTTCTTCTTCCTCTGCCTCTCTTGATTCTTTCTCCTTTGGAATGATCTTTGCCCGAGAGAGTGGCACCAACTATTGATGCCAAAGATTGCATATTTACAACTGTTAGTGTAATTTACAATAATGAACTTGATATGACAAAGAGAAATAGAAAAAATAATAACCGTCTACAGTCTCTGCCAAGGTGATTTACAATCTCAACTTCGGGTTTTAAAGTGATACAATGACAGTATCGTAGCTTCAATTCGCAGCAATTCAGGAAGAAGAAATTTAGTACCAATTCGCAGCCTTCAGGGTCTTTATGCAATTGGTAATGGTGTGAAACACAAGGATTTTTCTCTACATGGATCACAAGAGATGGCACTCTTTACACACAATACTTCCGCTAGTGCACTAATCAGCATACATTATTCTTCAACTCAGCATCAAAGGAGTGTTTCAATGCACCATACATAGCATGCATGAATCATCAACAATAGTCACAATATATAGCATTCATGGGCCTCTTTCATTCACCACAAATGAAAAATGTATGCATAATTTACCACTCAAACTCCATGCACAAGATTAGGGCAAAATTAGGTTTTTTTTGTATTTTAATGAACAAAAACATTTTACCTCCACGCTCATAGCTGGCAGCATAGTGAATGTCTTCAATGGTCTCATATATCTTCAATGATCTCATATATCTCCAATCTGCAGCATAGTGAATCACAACGTAGTCTCTTTTAGGAACAGTTTGGAAGGCATTTGATCAATGGACGAAAAATGATGTAGCCATCAAGAGAATAAACACGAAGTTCTCTAAATGGCAGGAATGTGTGAATCTGGTAGAGGTAAGATGTTTAATGCAGCTTGCGCATCCAAATATATTTACTCTCTACAATTTGACATTGGAGAACAACATATTGTATTTGATATTTGAGTGGATGGAATGTGATCTTTCAGACATTATCAGAGATAAGGGGCGGCTGTTTTTAGAGGAGGAAGTGCACAGCATTGTGCTATGCTTCCATCTTTTCAAAACGCTCACTTGTATGCACAATGAAGGGTATTGCCACCGAGATCTGAAGCCAGAGAATCTGCTAGTGAGGGGTGACGTTGTTAAAATTTCTGACTTTGGATTGTCAATAAACATGCCACATGAATTTAATATTGGGACGCGTCCATATAGAGCACCAGAACCCTTGCTGGGATCCACATATTATAACTTCGCCATCGATATTTGGTCGCAGCAGTGGTATTATGCAGTCTTCACGTTGCAGGATCCAACGTAGGCTCTTCACGCTAGTCTTCAGCAAATTAACGCAGAAATTAGGGTATGCCCTCACTCTTCAACCCAGCAACTCTTTTTAGGCTGAAACTTCACCGTACAGACTGCCAGAAGCACTAGTCTTCACGGCTTCACGCTAGTGTGACTCCAGGCTCATGCTCATACTCCACGCTGGTGTAACAGGTCGCTTCAAATTCTTCTCATACATTCATCTTACAGTCGTGTGATTTGAGTTTCCACGCAAATGTAAAATGGTTGGATACAGTTACACAACCTCCACGTTTAGAACAGTCTTCAAATTGCTGATATTAAACAATAGTTGACTGGTTCGACTCTTTTGTGAACACCAGATTTTAAAATAATCACTCTCCAATACCACGCAGGCCTCTTCAAACTCACAGCTTCTTCCTTTAATCGCCACTACGCAAGATATCAACACAACTCCACTGAGATATCAATGCAATGGAGAGAACAGTCTTCACAGTATTCACAACACATGATAGAACTCAATAAAAACAAGATTTATGATGGTAACATCACAGAACTTGCTGAGAGTGACGGGAATACAGGAAGCTGGAGATCACAATGACATGAGGGGAGAGGTGAACTGCAGGTGAGTTGAGTGGAATTTTAGCATAGAAGACGCGGTGCCCAACAGTGACAACAAATAATGGAGCGATGGGGAATGAAGAGGCAGCCAACAAAAAATAGGGTTTCCAAGCACAGAAATTGCAGCACTCTTCAAGCATAGAGATCGCATCTATAAATTAGGGTTAGGTATCACAATGTTTCATATATCTCAAACTAGACTCATTGCAGCATAATGCCTGCAATTAAATGCTCGTAGGCTGGCAGGAGGGAAGAGCAGAGGGCAGACTGGCGGAGCAGGCAGTCTTGCAATGTACTAGCAAGCAGAATTCCAGGACTGAAATGCAGCAAGCAGGAGTTATGGAAAATAACTAGGCTCTGATACCACATGTTAGGTATAACTCCCAATTCAATTCTATTCAGGGATGAAACATTTATTTATACATTACAATGTGGCGGTTGAGAACCAGCCTTTTCACCTTCCTATATATTCATATTCCTATTTATTATTTATTTACAATAATCCCTACGGATTATTCTAACACTCCTAAACCAAAACCATACCAATCATCTCCATGGACGCGGCCACATAAAGTAAAAATTCACGGCTAAAGTCAGGTGGACTAATCACTGGGGCCGATGCTAAGGCTCGCTTAAGTGCATCAAAGGACTCCTGGTCTCGCTCATCCCAACAAAAGGTAGTGTCCTTCTTCAAAAGACACATAAATCATCTAGTCAAATTGGCAAAGTTAACGACGAATATGTCTAATCTTTCTCAGGGGAGGCAATTGAAGTATTGCCTCAACCTTTAAAGGGTCGACTCTCATACCCTCCTTAGAGACAATGAACCCTAATAAGCGACCAGACTTCATGCAAAATATGCACTTACGAGGATTTAAACTGACCTGGTAGTGGTGGAATATTTCAAACACTAATCTCAAATGGTAGGAGTGACGCACTCTTAGACGAGAATGAGTAGCAAGGTCATCCAAAAAGACTTCAATAATTGATTTGACATCATGGAAGATCAAGGCCATATCCCGCTGAAATGTGGCTCTGGCGTTTTTAAGACTGAAAGGCATCTTTCGAGATGCAAAGGTGCCCCAAGAAAAATAAATGCATTCTTATGTTGGTCCGTTGGTTTGATTTGTATTTTATTATATCTGAAAAATCCATCCATAAAGGAAAATACCTCGCTTCCCGCACACCCATCAAAAATTTGATCAATAAATGGTGTGGGAAAATTATCCTTAGGATAGGAATGATTCAAGTCATGGAAATCAATGCATATGTGGATCATTCCTTGCTTCTTATCAACCAGAATAGGATTTGAAACCCACTCCCTCAAGGGAACGGGATAGAAAAAACTGGCTTTTAACAACTTTTCTATCTTAGCCTTAATCGCGGGTGATTTTCTAGGATTCACCGCATGCAAGCGTTATCAAACAGGATTAACATTAGGATAAGTTTTAATTTCATGTTCAACAATGCAAGGGTCGATACCTGGAATTTCCTCATATGAACAAGGAAAGATATCACGAAACTCTTTGAACAGCTCGGTATACTCTTGAATCTCAGCAATGGAACATTCTGCCCTAGTATAGACATTCTCAACCTAGCCAGGATCATGAGAGATATTGATAGGTATGGTAGGAGATATATTCACCATGTTTGCATCAGCCATCAAACTAGGAGATCTCAATGGAACCACGAGACTACCAATTCTCTCAGTAAGAATCTCCCTAAAGTATTCACACTCCAAATGGTCAAGCTCAGGAAGAAAATAAGATATATGATGCAACTCTTCCCAAGGTGGCTCAACCCCAGACATGGCCTCAATAATAGCTTCATTTGATGGAAAAACACTATCAAGGCAGTTGTGTGTGTGAGAAGACTGGACTACCCATGCATGCAGCACATATGGGTCCTCCTCCTATGTTCATGAAGAGGAAGGACTAGACTCTCAACACATTCAAGATTTGCTTGATATGCTATCATTTCTGTAGGAAACGACATGTCCATTCTGATAGGCTTACACGAAGGACTCGGTGTAGGAAGAATTCAAGGATATTCCATATGGGTAGTGTGAAATGATACCGATCTCATTGAAGATGAAACCCCACTATAAATAGACCCTATCATAAGAACGGGCGCAGGAAAATTAAAGGCTCCCATAAGGGATGGATACATTCCAACACCCACACTCCTAGTAGCCAGCTGAGAATGATTGATAATTGGGATAGAAGATCACGATGATGTGGTAACACTTGGATTCTTGAATGACATTTGATCAATTGTAACAATATTCCCATTAAATGGAAAGCATACAACTTGAAATAGAGAAGAAGTTACATCTTGCATACTATACATCCAATTCCTACCTAGTAAGAGATTATAGTCAAGGGGCGCATCAACCACCTCAACCTCGATCACAATAGTCTTCCCTCCCAAACAGACCTTAAGAGAAGGAAGAATCCCATGCGTCTGAAATGATTTACCATCAAAATTAGTCAACATGGTAGAAAATTTAGACAACTCAGGGGAACCCAAACCCTTCCAACATGAAAAAGACATCACAGAAGCAGTAGAGCCTCCGTCAATCACTGTGCATTCAACGGTCATGTTAAGACATTCTACATGAATCAAGAGAGACACATAGTAAGGCAAGTGAGACTATAGTCCCACAGATTCAAATTTGATGACGGAGGAAGAGTGATCATTGTTAACACCAAGAGAAGAAAGCAAATCCTTCCTTTGTGATGGACAACCCTGAAGAACTTCAAGCACAGACATCGCACAAGGAGTGTGGCCCAAATCCTCCACAACAGAATAGTTTTGGGTGGCTTGAGCATTAGGAATGTGTCCCGAACACTTTAAGACTCCCTTAGGAATGCGAGGTACACTCTCAGGTTTATCCGTAAAATTTTCAATATGCAAAGGGATCTTGGTAGGAGGAGGTTCTTTCCCAAGGCCAGGTTGTGATGAACCATAGTCCTTTGCATGAATCACAACCTTAGCAGCATGCACCATGTTGATGCAACCATGACCACTACAAGCTCTCGGTGGATCTTGATCTCCACCAGACTGATTGTGGGTCCAAAAATTCATGTTTTGAATATGGGGTAATGGGTTGGTCAGCACAGCTAGGCCCTGTGCTATGAGATTCGGGGATTCTTCGTTATGAGGGCACAAGTGACTGAGGTGGTCTTGCTTACACAACTTGCAAGGAAACTTAACCTTACGTTTAGATTTCTTGTCCCCCCCCCAGCATTGCAAGCATTCTTGTATTTAGAATTGGAATTTTCATTCCTATTCCCACCCTTATGATTGTTTTTACCCTTCTTATTCCTTCGGGGTTGCTGGTTACCCTTCTAGTCCAACAATTGTACCGAAAGCACACTTTCCATTTGGGTGGGTTGCGATGAAGCCGTGGCTTGTCCTGAGGAAAATTGGTTGATAGACAATTAAGTCACCTATTTCACAACCAAAACCATAGGTTTGGTACTCGTATAGCCAAAAATGCCATCGACATGTGGTCCAGGTTTTAACTTAGGGTCGAAACTAGAACGTGGAGCATTAGGAATGGTCTCATATAACAAACCGGATTGAGCATAAATCAAATCCAATTCATCTTCCCTAAAAATGGATTGTTCCTTGTTCTAAACTCCAGATGTAGAAACATCCTTCGCTATATAAAGTAGTAATGATTTAAGGAACCATTCGAGGAGAAACTTTGGAGGTATGAAGGCTTTAATCAATCTCTTTCGTCTACCCCACTCTTGGATATGGTATGAGATATGCATGGTTTTGTCTTATCGAAATGTTGAAAAGATTTTTGTACCAATGTCGCAATGCACTCGTAGCTGGAAGTGGTTGAGAAAAGTCATAGCTAGGTCATCGAACAAAATGAATGCCTCCCTAGGTAACTCTATGTACCATTTCGTTGCAGGCCCAATAAGGGTGCGTTGAAATAGCCTTAAATGGTTCTAATATTTGTGTAAGGAATTAGAAGAGAACCAAAGGTGAAATGTAGTAACATGTTCACTAGGATATTCTCTTGGTTTTCCCTTGAATTTTGGAATGTTCGAGGGAAGCTTATTAGGGACAGCCGGCCAAGCCGAGTCATGAGAGACTGGATCGTTTGTTAGTATCGACAAGTCAGGTAAATTTAACGTTGTGAGGAAAGGGAGCCTAGCTTGAGCAGGTCGATGCCATGCTCACTGATAGTTTTGATTCACATAATATTGATTACCATAACCACCATGGCCATGGCCATAGTATCCTCCTCCCATTTGACCCATGTAGGGTGACATGGAAGCACAATAATGTGGTGTACCTTGACTATGTCAAGCTACAAAGCCATAATTCAAAGAGTAGGCGGGATTTTGATACCCGTACCCATAAGGTGAATAAATATGCACATATTGTGGTCCATAACATTTTCCATGAGAGGTCCTATAAGATGTCCCATGAGAAACTCCATAAGTAGGAATATGACCACCCAAAACAACGGGAGGTTCTTGGATTTGAGACACAACTACCCGAGTAACAGTAGTACGAACATGACTAGTAGAAACATTCCGGCCCAAAGGACCACATGAATGAGGGGGAGGAATAACATTCAAAGAAATAGGAATAGAGGAAAAAGGGACATGTGAAACTATGTAAGTGGTATTCCCTATGGTCACTCGTCTTGTTCTGGTATCCAAATAGGACTACTAACACTAGGTTTAGGATGAATGTGTGATGTAGCCTCCACCACTGGGATGGAGGGTGCAATGTGACTCATGCTCCCAAATCTCTCCAAATTGTAGGGAATGGGAATTCCCCCAGGCATAGTGCTAGGATCAAATTCCAACTTGGCATGATGTGCCGGATCATGGTAGGGATATGAGACATGCCATAACTAACATAACTAGTGCTCACACATTCATGATGAGTCTCGTTTCCCGACATCCAATACCGACGACCTATGAATGAGCGATCATACCTCGAGTGCGTAGGTATATCATGTGAAGGATCTAACCTAGATTGTGTAGGTATATTAGGTGAAGGATCATACACAAGAGTAGGATCTTCCTCCCCAGCCTCCTGAGGTGGAGAAGACAATTGAGGAATTTCATCTTCATGATCTCCCATCATGTGTGAATCAATGTGATAATTTGTCTGCTTGGACTGTCTATTTCTCTCTCCCAAAGGAGGATGAGATGTAGAAGGTGTAAGTCCTACTAAACGACAAGAACGGCGGGGTTCCGCACCCGAATCCACAATGACTCAAAAAATGAAAAATACTCTTCTAATTATGCAAAGACTCAAGCTAGCGTGCATAGAGCATACACCAATATAATCTAAATCCAATCACAAGAAAGCAAGGGTAGGATATGTGAGCTCCCAAATGAAGCAGGTATGTCTTTCCTAGGAGAGGCTTGAGACTTCCATACACAACAAGCGGAGGTTCGTAACCAATTATTGTGACCCTCAGCTTCAACACATATAGTAATTGTGCTGTCCAAACCCAACTTGGTCGAGACACCTGTAGAATAGCCCCTACAAAGTACCCCCTCGATGACCTAGGTAAGGAAACTAAGGTCACCTCAATATAATCAATGCTCAGGCGGACAATCGCAGGAGGGATTGACCATATGGGTAGGGTAGCAAAGCCTAAAACTCTCAAAAGAGCCCCCCAGATATGAATACAATCTTGGAAATATCTCTGGTGCTACTCAGTTATGACTAGGGGTCATCCCAATCAATAACCACTCACACTGCCTCATGCTTAAATCCCTTGTAAGAGGAGGATCCTGAGAAACACTAATTATACCAAGGAATTTTACACTCTCACCTGGACAAACACATAAATGTTGTTGTTTAGTGGTCTTGGAGAATTTACTCACAATGAACTATTCCAAGACCCTAAAACCTAATCTTGTTGGTGTACCCTATCAAAGAAAATAGTGTAATCCATTTTAATTAAGCATTGATTTTATTTGTCTTATTACTCAAGAAGGTAGATGATCATGCAACCAATGGTGTTATGACGCAAACATGAAGTAAAAGGCACAGCTAAAAAAAAAATGCAAATGCATTGTGTCAAATGAAAAATAGGGTATGCTACTACGTGAAATGCAAAATTTTCTTCAAATGATAATTGCAATCATTCCTTTATGAAATCCTGACTAATAATTTTCTAAGCAAACCTATTGCAAGTACCATGCAAGATGCAAAGTGCAATAATGCATAATGATGCAAAGAAGCAAATATTTTTGAATTTTTTGAATAAAAATGAGATAATAAAGCAAAAGAATAACTCTACCACCCCCATAATCTACAAGCACTATCAAATAGCACCCAAACAAAGCAATAAGGTAAAAGAGACCTAATGCACTAATCCCAAAACAAAAAATCAAAAATCCGATGAAACGAACATTTACAAAAAAAAATACCCTAAAAGGTGTCTTTGATCAGAAAGAAAGGTGTATGCAGACTCTGGAAGCATCTAAGGAGACTCAATAATCATCAAAACTCACCCAACAACACTCAATATTCCTCTAAAAGGAAAAACTCAGGGCATACGCGACCGTGTGCAGAAAACCCGTGTATATACACAGAAATATCAATCAAAATCGCATGTACACATGACTGTGAGGTAGAAACTTGCGTACAGGAAGAAAAATATATAAAAATGAAGGTAAACAAATAAGCTGAGACAAAACACACACCTATCAGACACTACCAGGAAAACATGCCTCCATACCTGACTCAAAAAGAGAGAAATGAGAGCAATTCAAGAACACTGAATGCCGATAAAAACCCGCAAAGGAAAAATGACTAGGAACTCCCCAAGGGAGTTGCCAATTCTATTATGGGGATAAATTCCTATGGCTTGGGGTACCACAAAAGACATCTTGACTCCAGAAGTGAATCCTTTCCTATATTCAAGAGAAACCAAATATCTAACACTAAAGGATCTCGATTCATACCTTATTCCGGACGGTTGATGTAGATCCCTGTTGAGCTTTCCAACTCCATCTTATATTGATGAATTGTTATCTCAACACTCAACAAACAAGACAAGCATGCTATATATAATCCTGTTAGACCTACTATAGCATATATAATCAATAATCTATAAGCATTTAAAAGCATCCATGGATAAAATATTCATTTAAATACACATTATTGGACAGGAAAAGATATTTCTATTAATATAAAATAGAGATTACAATAGTGACAACCTCTGTCGGCACGTCTATCAATCGAAGAAACTGAGTCCCCCACCTGGTCCTCCACCACTTCAATCCTCCATCTCTCGATAGAAATCTCCCAAGAAAAAGGAAATCTTGGGAAGAACACAAAGGTGCTCCAAGTGACAAAGGAATGCAGACTCAAGTATAAGGTCCGGAAACAATGGACTATAGTTTTCTTGCTCTTGAATTCATCATGACTTCAATGTATCCTAAGGGTTCCTTATATATCTCTTCAATGGGGTAGTGGAAGGTCGAATCCGAGAAATATCACGGCATATAGAAGTGCAAGAGACAAGTGAGTCCGATCCACATCAAGGAAAAATCCAAAAGAATTTGGCCTTTTGCACACATCCTTATGTACACAGTTTTAGAGGTCAAACCCATGTATATACGCGAGAAAGGGATTAAAAGTTGTGTATGGCAATTATTACATGTTTTTACGGATGATATTGGAAACTTCAAAGGTAAAAAAATGGTCCATGGGGTCTAAGGAGTTTGCAGAGGGACAAGGAAGGCCATGAAAGTGTGATTCACCATGTGTGGTAAAATCAGCTATAACAGTCTGTTATCAATACCCAAATATTCTTTCTTATTTGGTTATCCACAAGAGTCTTGAACTCCCAAAACCTGGAAAAAACCTCTTACTTGGCCTTCAGGAAATAGATCTAGGTCTTCTTGGAATAATCATCAGTGAAGGTTATACAGTACTTCTAACCACTGAACGAATGGACACTCATAGGTCCACATACATCATAATATACAAAGCCAATGACTCCTTAGACTTGTGCACACTCTGTGGGAAAGGATTCCCCATGTTCTTCCCCAAAGCACAACCCTTGTAGTGTTTATGCTTATCCTCTTGTATATGATGTACTCCAATGATAAACTATCTCAAGTGGATCACTGCTTCAGGGTGTAAGTGTGCCATCCTCATATGCCACAACTCACTATGACTACTACTACTATTGTTGAATAGAGCCTTTGGAGTCTCAAATTGTAGTCTATATACTTTCATGCTCCCTCTACCAATCACCTGATCCAAGCTCCTAAATGACCCCTTAGGCCTGATATATATTTTATGGTCATGAAATTTCACCTGATATCCTTTGTCCTCCAAACTGGATACTGATATAAGGTTTTTGGTCAATTCTGGAACATATAACACATCAAAAAAACTAAGCAGTTTTCAAGAATCCCTCTCAAATGAAATAGTTCCAACTTGGTGTGCTTGATTCTACACATCATCACACAACTCAATGTGGATCCTTGTTCCACACTCCTATAAGTCTCTGAAAAATTGTTTGTATCTAGTCATGTGACTAGATGCTTTAGTGTCGATGTACCATATATTTCTCCCTGTGGTGCTTTCCATGCAAAATATCAAGAATAACTCCTCATCGAATTTCCTATTGAACTCATCCACCTCTACAGATACATCCATCTGAGTGTTACTCTTCTTCTTCCTCTCTAGGCACATGGAGGAAAAGTGTCCCTTCTTGTGGAAGATAAAACACTTGACCTTTGACACATAAAGGTTCTTCTTACTATATTGCTTCTTGTTTTCCTTACCCTTTCTCTTCCCTATCAGGGCTAGAGCCTCCTCATTCACAATACGAGGGGCACTACTAGATGATCCTTATCCTTGACCCAAGCCAATATCCTCCTACACAAAGTTATCCCATAGTAGCTTCCAATCAAGGAGCTTCTCCCTAGCCACAACACCCTTAACAAAGGTGTGACATGGCTTAGATAATCCATTGAGGTTTATCTGAACTAGATCGTCATCTTCATTCTTTTAACGTGCAAATCCAAGGTCATCCATAATCTGTGTGAGCCTTGTGAGATAAGGTACCACTCTTTTTACCTTAGCGATCTTGGTGCAGTGCATCCTCTCTTGCAACACCATATTCTGGTTCTTGTTCTTTCTCTGGTCCAGAATTTCAAAATCCTTCCACATCTTTAATATGGTCTTCTTCCCAAAAAGCTGAGGGACTATGTGGGTCTTTATCCCGTCCAAGATGATCAACATGGATCTGGAATCATTATTCTTCCATGCTACTAACTCTGTCGGATCTATGGGTGCAACCTTCGTGGATTCAATGTGATCCTCTGCATCATTGACATCTAGGATCCTTGTGATCCTTTCTTTCCATGTAGGAAAATTATGAGCACCTTGGATTCTATACTCAACTCTCAACTGCAAGCCCATAGTTAATTTTTACCTATCAAACCCTATATCTAGAATTCTAGGTTTGTGTCTTCAATAGATCTCACCTTGTTCTATCACTGTTGCTATAAATCTCTCTTCTTTAGATCACCAAAGCTCTAATATGATGTAAATTTTGCTTTAAAGAACAATCTAGGATAAAAAGGCTATTTGTAATAGGCTAAATCCGAATTCTATCTCTAAAACCAAGTCAATTCTCTTGGATCCTATATTATCCAATATTTCTCACACAATTGTTGTACATGATTATACACCTAATAACCTAAGGTCTGGGGTTACCAACATACTCAATTACTTGCAGACAATTGACTTCTAAAGTACATAATAAGAAATAGGAAGATTAAAAGGACTTACTTGTTAAACGAAGGTCGATCCTTGCTAATCTTCTTCCTCTCTGTTCTGCTTCCAAAGTCTTCAAGATTGCTCCTCTTTCACCTGTCAAGAAACACTTTTCCAGATACAAGATGATTCATGTACATATAAGCAGGTTAGATAAACCACATATAGATGCATAAACATTTATCAAACCACAAGACATGAAACACATATGGAAGAAGTAATCTCTTTATTATCAATAATGGAAAGAGTTCAGATACAACCTAACGCCTGAGACAAGGACTCCTCTGCTACCAAAGGATTCTGAGTTCCACTGCTTCAAAGACTTATGTATAAACTCCACCAGCATAACTTTGCTCCAAAAGTGTAAGTAACCAACACCCACCCCAAGGCTTGTATTTATATGTGTGAAATAAGGCAGTTCTCGAAGGTTGGGGAAGTTGTAGCAGTTAAGGGATTTAAGTTAAATGAGTTAACTAATCTCCCATTAGCGCGTGTTTTATATTTAAATGTGAAGATACACATTCGTGGGTCTGTAGTAGAGCAACCCGCGAATGATTCACGACTATGTATAAGTGCAACCTGCGAATACATGGATTCGTGACTTGCTACAAAGGAGACTTGCGAATGATGCACGAGTTGTCTATAAAGAGAGTCGCAAATACATCTCAACATGGAAAAAATTTGCAAAATGACTAGCTGGATGAAGGAAGCATGTATTTCATGACAAGACAATCTATAGTGTTTTGGGCAAACCTCTATCCATAACTGTCCTTTTTTGTGCCAACATGAGGGATGTCGGCACTTGTACGGAGAGGTGCCATTCAGGTGTATAACAACAATACACTAAATCCAAATGCAATATATGAAACCTAGTTAATTCTATTGGATCGTATATTATCCAATATTTATGAGTAATTATTGAATCATAACCCAAAACTCTAACAATAATCTAGGATAAAGCAACTATTTTCAATACCCTAATTCCACATGCAATCTCTAAAACCAAGTTAACCCTCTTAGATCCCATATTATGTGATATTTCCCTAGTAATTATTCAATCGTAACCAAAAACTCTAACAAGAATCTACAATAAAACAACTATTTGTAATACCCTAATTCCTGCACTTATTGGGTTTTTTATTTTTATAGATCAAATATTTCCTACTTATGTAGAACTCTATGCTAAAATATAGGTAAGGAAGAAACAAAGATATGTCAAAACATGTACATAAAATATAAGGATCCCATGTTATCTAATATTTTCTAGTAAATATTGAAGCATAACCTAATACTCTAACAAGAATCTAGGATAAAACCTCTATTTGAAATTTACCCTAATTCCAAATGCAATCTTTGAAACCAATTTAACTCTATTGGATCCCATATTATCCAACATTTCTTAATAATTATAAATCTATGATAAAACCACTATTTTGAATACCCTAATTCCCAAGGAAATATCTAAAACCATGATAACTCTTTTGGACCTCATATTATCCAATATTTCTAGGTAACTATTAAATCATAACCCAAACTCTAACTACAATCTAGGATGAAATGGCTATTTGCAATACCCTAATTCTAGATGTAATCTCTGGAACCAGGTTAACTATCTTAGATCCCATATCATCCACTATTTCTCAATATTCATTGAATCACGCTATTAATACCCTAATTCCAAATGCAATATGTGAAACCAAGTTAACCCTCTCAACAAAACAAACTCAAAAACAATAACCCCAACCCACAAGAAAACCTCATCTTAACTCAACTCAAAAGAAATTGTAAAACCATATGCATATATGTGGGTGTGGAAATAAAAAACACAAAAATAAAAATTAACACAAATCCCAGATCCCAAATATTGATTGCTCAAATAAAGAAATGATAAATAACTAATAACAAGAGCTTAACATCTACCCAAAACATATTTACTTATTCAACTATGTAATAAGCTTAACATACTCAAAAAGTAGTCTGCTCACCAAATTGAGTGACCAAGACAAGATTTGGACACTGGACCTATGTGTGGCTTTCCTTACCTACTCTTGTGCTTATTTATTCGCCTATAAATGGGAAATCCTATTGGAAAATAGGTTAAGTAGTCAATTTCTATAGCCACAAAAAATTCTTAAGGAAGCTATTGGAATAACAGCTAATAATAATTTTAATTTACTTTTACTCATTTATTTTAAATCATTTATTTTAATTTTTTTTTTTAATTTTTGAAAATATAATATATATTTAAAAAATTCTATTTCTATTTTGAAATTTCAATATAAGATTAGGGAAAATATTTAAAAAATATAGTTTTATAGTTTTTACTTCTAAAATTGTAATTTCTAAGAAAAAACACGATTTCTTTGTTATTTTTTATGATAATGTATGTTATTTTAAAATGAACAAAACATAGACAAAACTATTTAGGAATAATAATATGTGTTTTATGTTGAGATATCATAAGTTCAGATACAAAGCGGTAGGGTATGTACCACATTGTAAATGTTACCAATCAAACTTGGTCCATTGTCCCACAAACAATGGTCTCCCTTTTCCATTTTGTTTTTATATATTACATGACCTTTTTAATACTGCATTAGATTATTATAGTTATTTTAATGTTTAAGATTGAGTCGTTACATTTTCCCCCACATTAGGAAACTCATTCTATAGTTAGAACTCCATAGGAACAAATGAAAACACTTACTCATTTTGTGATGTAGTTAATAGGTAATATAGATAGATCATACTATTGTGAAGATGATAGATTTATACTAACCTCCCAAATAAAATAAAACAAGACACATTTAAATAAAAAACCACCAAATGGATCTACGTAAATTTACAACTTTGTCTTTCAGCATCATAGCAGATCTGAAATAAAAAAAACTTAGTTAATATTTAAATTAAACCATGGCAATTTATCAAGTTAATAATATTGCGGTCTAAGCACATATTCACATACTAATTACGAGGCTATGTCCCAATTTTTATATCAAGAAAATTACACAAATTTGAAACCAATTATGTATCTCAACAGATCTAAACAACACACAAAAGATCAAAGAAAATATAATCACATATCAAATGAAATTTAAGAAATGGATTATCCACTTGATCATATTCATATTTGAATATTTACAACATTTAATTAAAAATTGTATAATCTACGATGGCTGAGTGCTAATAGTTGAATTTACTCTACAATCAAATTACCAAATCACATTAGAATCAAATCAAACTTATTTTTATTAGAGGTTGTAAAGCCCTTTCTTCCCCCAAATCCTTAGAAAGATAGTTACTCTAGAACTCAACTTAACTGCAATAATCAATGGAAGCATACCTAGAACCAAACACTGATCTAAGTGTATAGTAAATCAATCGTTATGTGCTGGTGTATTCATGCATAAAAAAATATGTGTGTTAGCCTAAAAAGCACAATATATTAATTATAAACATTTCCTAGTAACATAGTTAAGGGTAGAATTCCTTGCCTCACGATATAGAAGGATGAAACTTGAGAGGAGAAAACCCTTTCGCAACCTTCACATGGTTTGGATGCCAAATATTCATTCACATACATGCAAGGGTAGAAAACTATATATATTTTATCTTTATGAAGTTGTAAAAGAAAATATAAACCTTGAAGCTATGCAAAAGTTACCTTGAAGGAAGATTGGGGACATGGAGGATATTCAAGACTTATCCCAAGCATTTTAGGTACCCTTTCATGGGAACCCTGGATTCACCTGCAAGAACAAAGTTGTGGTTTTAACACATTTCTTTCACACTATGGAAATTGATTTCCAAATAAACAAGTGCATAGGCCAAGGATCACAAGTTCACTAAACACGTAGAGGGATAAGGGTTTACTCCTCCTCTCTCCCCTCTCCACTCTTTACCCTACACAAACAAATTCAAACCTAGTTATCCTTGTTAAAGACTACAAAAAATTCATTTAAATTATTGAGTAAAGTTTTAACGATAACACATTTTTTTCCATACATCTTACATATTAAATGCTTGTCGGTTTGGGAAGCTCTCTGCTAGAATCAAAAGTGAACACACGAAGGTCTCTATAATGATAAAATGGAGGTCGTAGGGTCGAGTCTTGTAGAGGATTCCATAAACCAAATGGAATTCAAGAGGTCACCATCCACCTCCAAATACGAGTAACATGATTAGAAACTTGTAAGACATGGCACATACCCATGTAAAACAATGGGAGTCATCCTTGAATGATAACAAAAGTCACTACATGCACCATCATGCTTACATTAGTTTGAGGGAGACAACCTTTGACAACCATAATCAGAAAACCAAACAAAAACCCTCACGACCAAATTAATGTGATGATAGAAACCCTATATTCTTTCCAATGACAACAACAAGATCAACGAAATATAGCAGGACAGGATCAGTCCTCTCCACAAAAGAAAACGATGGATCCTCGTCATTTAATGTGCCTCATTGCATTGTCAACTCGCACCTAAGGGTTATGACAAGTTTTAAACACGTCATTAGAAACCAAACTAAACCTTTTTCCTTGTAGCTGGTTTCTGCCTTGTATCTCTCATCACTCTATGCCAAACCATGGCATAAAAATTTTATAACATAGCCATAGTTTACACTATGAGCCTCTTCACATGTAAATCCCGCTAGTATCGCACCTTATGCAAGTACATTATACAAGTAAGATAAGAATCCTTATTACAATGGGTAAACCATATGTTTAGGCATATTATGGCTTATGGAATGTTAATATAGTCATACCATATAACTATCACCCTCTCATCGCTTACAAATCCCACAAGATATTATGTCCAATCGCATGTAGCTTAAGGATAAAACATAATCTTTAACACATATACCTTATGTATAACAAGTATAGTTAGGACTAGTTCCAAAATTCTAGGATGAAATCCTAGATAAGTAAACCCAAAATTTTAACAAATTTAAACATTAAAATCACCTTGGCAAGGGTTGTGACCGACTTTTCATTACAATTGTAGTCAACGCCAAGCGAAGAATAAGCCTATCGTCAAACATCTAAAAGGTATAGTTAATATTATCCTTGAAAATAAATAAGAAATATCTTACATCTAAGAAAAACATTTGCAACTAGTAAGAGTGGTAAATCATAAACATATTTATTTATTTATTTATGAATTTTATAGGTTTGTGACGCTACACTTTATTCTTACTAAAGAGAATATTTGAATCTCTCACTTCTCTAAAATTTGTGAAATATTTTCAAAATGGAACCCCTCACTACACACGAAATAGTTGAGATCTTGGTTGTATACTACAAACTTGGTTTACTTAGTATTGAATGTCATAGTTCATTAAAATTGCTGAAATATTTTCAAAATGGAACAAGTTTCTTGGAATTGGAAGAAAAAGTCGAGATCTCAATAGTTTACAACCTTAGTTTACTATTTAGTGATGTAGAGAGCTATAATACTATCCCATGGCATGGCATAATCCATAATACCTTATTTCATAAACTATTTGTGTGTTTTTAGTGGGTGATGTTTACCAATGTTGAAATTTCATTGGTAATTAGCCATTTGTCATTTTACAGTTAAAAATAATCCCACTACATAAAATTAAAATTCATTAATGAATATTAAATTTTAATTTCAAACATCATTTTGAAGTGCATTTTTATCTATATCTCAAGTGAATTTAGGTTTTGATGGGTTTGATTTTTTTTTTCCTTTTTGTTTCATACATTGTTAACAATATACACAAATTTGTTCATTTCTTTTCATTTTTAAATTTTCCAATGGTCTGCATTAATCTCTACTATGTATTTTTAAGGTTCTTCTTTGTATGTTAAGAGATAATCTCACTAAGTCAATGACACCTACAAAAAACGCTAAGTGTCTAATTTTATTTTACCTCCACTCATCATTCGATATCTTAATACGATATTGTTCAATAAATCAATTTAGCGATAGTATCCAAAATAAGTCTCTCGATCTTACCTCTAGCGAAGTATGCACTGTTGTAGGAAAGTTGTAACCATGTTTGTTCATGTCTCTCTATCCCTTTTCCCAGGGATCCCGACCTATGTTTAGTCCCTTCTACTTAGCATAAGAGATCCTGAGCTATCGACCCAATAGAGAAGATATCAGCTGGAACCACACGTGATGCATATGTCATCTCACCCAAGATATATCTCTCAATATGTAACTTCAAGAACCACATTTCTGCAGTTAGGGGGGAGGGTGTTTAGTACCTTGGCTCTATACCAAGGATATCAACTATGTCAAGGGGTGGATTATTTGTATTCACTATGATTCAACAAATAAGCTATAACTCAGCCTCTCTTTATGAAACTTAACTAAATAAACAATATACATGCATCATAATCATATTGAGTAATACAATGCGACCATCATACATCTATTTATTTGTAACAAAACCTACAATCATTCATTCAATACAACATTTACACATATATAACCTACTTTCACAGTTACAAATATACACAGAAAATAACATGGAAACCCATCCGAGGGAAAATGAGAAGGTGGTCTTCATATGGCATGAGGAAATAGATGCACCTTTCGTCTATGTACTAAGCTACAGACTCTTCTCAAGTTATTATTATCTAACTTTATGGAATTTTTGTCCCTCTCATGCTCTCTAATCTTCTCTCTATTCTCTTTCTATTATAATTCTACTAGTGATGTACACACAAACTAAATCAACTCAACCCTTCCTACTCATCCACGCACTGAGCTTCAGATCCTTTATTGTGATTCTCTCAATGATACCAAGCCACTAACCAAGAATCATGCTTTTAGCCAATAGGATTCTACAAAACTGACTATTTGGAGAATGTCTAACTGAATTCTATCTTAAGAGTCTAACCCAAATGATATAGATCCCATGCATACTTGATATAGAATCAATACCGACTTGATAGAGACTCAATACTGACTCAATATAGACTCTATACAGACTCGTTACAAACTCCTTTTGTGTCTCTATTTCAATTGATTTACTATATCTAGCCAACATGTTGTCTTTCCTATTCTATAAACACCTAATAGGAAGTAGTAATGACTTGAATTACAAATATTCCTTCACGCATGTGGTTTTCATTGTCTTCGACTGAGTTTGTACCCACTATCATTAACGCTTATCACTTTCCCAACCATTATGCTAGTTGCATGCCTTCTTATACTGATATTCTATCATACCATCTTGCGCCGCACTCCATCCTTATTTTGCAACTTACTTATCCGATGTGGATTCCCCTACCCATGCCTCCTCCTCTTCTTCTTTTCTTCTACTTCCTCTATCACAACTCCATTCCTATTCTCCTTTATGTTTCTTGATCATTCATAGATCCCTCCTCTTCTCCTTTATGCTCCTTCCTTAGTCATATCTCCTTCCTCTTCTCCTTTATTTATTATCCATACTTAGGAATATTTTTTCATGAATTTTACATTATTTACCATAGGACCAACACCTACCAAATTTTCTTAGATGAAAGGTATAGTCAAGGACATTGGTTAAATAAGAATGCTTTGAGTCATGATGCAAGATCGACCAAATAAATACCTTCTGGATTAAACCCATGCTACAAAGAAAAAGTTAAATTTGAACTAGACCGAATGCTATAGGAAGGCCTGATAGAACTTGTTGAATCATCATAATGAATTACTCCAATTGTAGTGCAAGACAAGAAAAATTCAGGTGAAGTGAAAATTTGTGTCAACCTAAGGAAATTAAATGATGCCTATTTGGATGATCCATTTCTGACTCCATTCTAAGATAAAATATTGGATAATGTGGGAGGGAAAGACATGTATTCTTTCACTGATGGATTCTTGGGATGCCATCATATAACAATTAAAAGGGAGGACCGACAAAAAACTATCTTTTCCATAGAGTGGGGATTCTACAAGTACACCATAATTCCATTTGTACTCAAGAATGCGCTTGCAATTTTGTCTAGAATCGTACTTGCCAGATTTAAAGATTTTATACATAAATTTATGGAAGTCTACTTTGATGACTGGACAATTTTTGGTATGGTAAAATATCATATAGAGAGCCTCAAAATGATGCTAGAACGATTTTTCCAGTATCAAATTTCCGTAAATTTGAAATAGTGTATCTTTTGTGCACCTTTTGGAGCTCTCTTAGGCCATGTGGTCCATCGCGACAAAGTTTTGGTTGATTTAACCAAGGTTGCGATCATCTTGGAATTACGACGACCTACTAGGGTTAAGAAGTTAAGAGAAACCTTAGGACATACTAGATACTATAGAAATTTTATCAAGGTTTCTATGGAGGTGACTGCCCTGATTTAAAGACTACTGAAAAAAGACACTAAGTTTCAGTGGGAAAAAGAATTTCAAAAGAGTATAGAGAAGGTAAAGAACAAGATGGCTACTACACAAATACATGTCTTTAGATATTGGAACAAAGAGTTCCATGCTTATGCCAATGCATCATCTATTATGATTGGTGTGGTACTCATGCGGCCAGGTGAAGGATTAATTGATCACCCCATTTCCTTCTCTTGCAGAAAGTTATCAACTGTAGGGAAAACTTATACCATGAAAAAGAGTTAGCGATGGTATATGCGCTGCAAAAATTTAGACACTATTTACTAGGTTAACATTTCAAGATGTAGAATGACCATTTCACGCTAAACTATTTGATCAATAAGCCAAGTATGGGAGGGGGAGATATGTCGGTGACTTCTCCTCTTGCAGGAATTTAATTTTGAGATAATTGTTAAACCCAATTGTTTAAATTTGGGACCATACTGTAATCTTTCCTTTAAAGCACACCTAGGGATAAAAATATATATTCAAATTTAACTAAAATAAATACACATGGAATTATTTACAATATGCGGCATAATATAAAACTAAGAACCATTACAACATTAATCACATTGATAGAAATGACACAATCTTTTTTTGGTAGAAACCCCTAGAAAAAACCCAAGATGGGAAAACTAGTTCATAAGTATGAGAGGATATTTTATTAATAAAATGCATAGCTTTAAAAATATGAGAAATTTTATTTATTCCCTAGATGGAAAAATCAAAACACCTAAAAATCACTGAGAAAAACTTGTGAGATGGCACGATTCCCAAGGAATCTTGTTGTTGTATGGTGTACCTTCTCCAAATTCTCCTATCTCTCTCCTCTGCAATTTAGTGTTGTCTTCTTGAGTTAGTGCTCCTCCATATTCTTTTCCAAAATTATCTCTCACAATTCTTCTTCCATCTTTGTTAGAATGCAACTATGTCCTCTAAACCAATTGGCCTTCCTTTCATAAATTTAGGTAAAGAGAAAACCCTAATTTCAGTTTCACTTTAACTAGTGTTTAAATAAAGTTAATTTAGATCACTTTAATTTATTTTCCAAAGTAGAATTAGGAAAAGTAAATTAAACCCAATTCGTTTCCCAATTTAAGTCTTCTGCATGCAAGGACACATGCATGCAAGAAGACCTTCCTTGTTGTTGATATTTTAACACTCCCTCTTAATGAGGAAGGGATTTGGTAGCAACCCCAACTTATACTTGAAATTCAGCAAACTATGTATGCAAAGTTCCTTGGACAAAATTTCCACCACATGCTCATATTTCTGTATATATTCCAACAGTATGGTTCCTCTCTGAACACAATCTATCAGGAAGTGGTACCTGATGTCTATGTGTTTTCTTCGGTCATGGAATGTTGTATTTTCAGATAGGATGATTCCACTCTGATTGTCACAGTGAACTACTGAATCCTCTAGCTCACACTCGAATAACCCAAAAATTATCTTTGTCATCCACATACCCTGACAAGAAGCCATGCTTGCTTCCATGTACTCAGCATTTTCCAAGCTCAATGCAACTAATTTATTCTTCTTGCAGAACCAAGACACAACCCTTGATGCAATGTTCAAATAACAACCTGATGTACTCTTCCCATCATCTGCACATCTTTCCTAGTCAGCATTTGTGAAACTTATTCACTACACACTCCCCTTGTGCTCATAAACCAATCCATACTCCACTGTACCTCTGATGTAGCAAAGTATGTGCTTCGCAACTGGCCAATGCACTTTGTGAGGGTTCACTATGAAATGGATCAAAGAGTTCACTGGAAATCTAATGTTTTCTCATGTGTTGACTAGATACATAAGCAATCTGATAAGATGACGATACAAGGTAGGATCAAATCCATTTGACCTTGATGCATCAATGTTTATCCAGTTGAAACTAGAGGTATGGAAGTATGCTTGTATTCCTCGATCCTTAATATATTCAATATCTCTACTGCATACTTCCCCTTTCTAATGAAGAAGCATGCATACCTCTATCAAACCTCCAAGCCTAGAAAGTAATGCATCAACCCAAGGTATTTCATCTCAAACAACATTACAAGGTTGGACTTGTAGAATCTAATCAAGCTCTCATTTCCTGTAAAAAAGAGATCATCCACATATAGGAACAGTATAAGAGGAACCTCACCTACCAAAAAGTGCAAATTGTGATCATCCTCACTCTGGTGAAATCCCATCTCCTGGAGATAGTTATTTATCATTGAGTACAATGCTGGAGGTTCCTGCTTGAGCCCATAAAGAGCTCTAGGCATCCTGCATACATGTGCCTCCCTTTTCTCCAAATCAAACCCTTCCATATGCTCAATATATACCTCCTCTTCTATCATTTGGTTGAAGAAGGAAGTATTGACATCCATATGATGGACTCGCCAACCCAACTCTACTGTTAAAGAGATAATGGTCCGAATAAGGGAATACCTAGAAACACTAGATAAGGTCTCCTCATATTCAATACCATCCTTCTGTGAAAACCCCTTTTCAATGAAGTGTTCCTTATACTCTTCCATACTTTCAATACCATCCTTCTATGAAAACCCCTTTTCAACAAAGTGTTCCTTATACTCTTCCATACTTTCGTCTACTACATGTTTCACCTTGTAGATCGATAAAGATCCCATGACCCTTTTCCCTTGTGGCCTCGGCACAACCTGCCATACTTGCTTTTTCATAATGGAGTCATACTCGTCAACCATAGCTTCCTATCACACATCATGTTGTGCAATGTCCCTGAAGCTGGAAGGTTCATATTTAATCAACTCGTTCATCAGTGCCATCTAGCTAAGCCTGTCTCATCATACACTCTATCTAAAATATCTCTGTGGAGGATCTACTTTCCTGGAATATTGCATGATGGACCTAAACTAGTTAGGACTTAGTGTAGTTTCAACTTGCTATGACTATTGGATATCCATTTCCTACTCCAACTCATCCTCTGACTCGCTTTGACTACCAGAACCTGTGCCCTATGTCTTTATCTATACCTGTACATTTTGGCTGGTGTAACTTAATCACTATGTCCTATGTTGGTTGCTACTCTGCTGGTAAGTCCATAGATATCAACAAGGCCCTGTCCTGATCAAACTGGAAATCCCTACTCACAATGATCCTCTTACAAGAAGGAATGTAAATGGTGTATTCCTTCAAAGTCTCTCTATAACCAAAAAGTAACCCCTTCTCTCCAGAAGGGTCCAACTTCTTCCTGTTGTCAGCATTAACATGAAAATAGCAAGAACTATCGAATATGTGAACATGCCTCACATCTGGCCTAGTTGTTGTGAATACCTCCTCTAGTATCTTCCTCCCCAAATCTATGTGGCGACACCTATTATGAATATACATTGTAGTCTTGTATTTCTTGGCCCAAAGAAATATTAGAAATCCCTAATCAAATAGCATGGCCATGGATTCTCCAGCCATAGTCCTATTCTTCTATTATGCAACTCCATTCAATTCTAGGGTACGGAGAACACTGTGCTCCTTCTTGATCCCCTCTGCAAAAAAAATACTCCATCAACTCATTGGAGGTGTACTCAACCCCATTGTCTGTTCTCAACGCCCAAATATTATTTCCTAGTTGGTTCTCCATAAGATTCTTGAACTCTCAAAACCTCTAAAATACCTATGACTTGGCCTTTAGGAAATAGATCCATGTTTTACTGGAATAGTCATCAATGAAGGTTATGCAATAACAAGAACCATTGAACAAATGGACACTCACAGGTCTGCATACAACAGAATGCACCATGTCCAATGGCTCCTTATACTTGTGCTCACTCTATGGGAAAGGATTACTCATGTTCTTCCCAAAATCACAACCCTTGCAGTGGTTATGCTTCTACTCCTGGACCTAAGGTACTCTAATGAAAAAATTTCTCAAGTTCCTTAGTCCTCCATGGTGTAAGTGTTCCATCCTCCTATGCCACAAATCACCCTGAATGTTGTTGTTGCTATTCACTAGAGCCTTTGGAGGATCAAATTGTAGTCTCTACACTTTCCTACTCCTTCTACCAATCACCTGATCCAATCTACTATCTAATACCTCAGGCCTTATATATACTCTATGGTCATGAAATTTCACCTGATATCCCTTGTCGTCCAAATTGAAGACTGTAATAAGGTTTTTGGTAATTTCTGGAACATAAAACACATCAACAAAACTTAGAGTATTTTTAGACTCCCTCTTAAATGAAACAATGCTAACTCCATGCACCTGATTCTGCGCGTCATCACCGAACTTAACGTGGATCCCTGTTCTACACTCCTATATGTATTTTAACAATCTCATCTATCAAGTCATGTTTGTAGATCCTCAACTATTGATGAACCATATATTTCTCCCTATGGTGCTTTCCATGCAAGTTATCGAGAAAAAATCCTTATCGAAGTTCTTGTTGATCTCATCCACCTCTACAAATCCATGCATCTGAGTGGTACTCTTCTTCTTATTTTTTGGGAACATGGAGGAAAAGTGTACCTGCTTGTGGAAGATAAAACACTTGACCTTTGACACATAAGGATTCTTCTTAATATCCTTCTTCCTATTTTCCTTAACTTTTCTCTTCCCTATGAGGGCTAGAGCCTCCTCATCCACAATATGTGGGGTACTACTAGATGAGCCTAATCCTTGACGCATGCAGGTATCCTACTACACAAAGTTATCCCATAGTATTTTCCAATCAAGGAGCTTCTCCCTAGCTAAAACACCCTAGGAAAAGGTGTCTAGTGGCTTAGAGAATCCATTAAGGGTCTATCTGAACTAGCTCCTTATTCTAATTCTTACAGCCAAAAACTCGAAGCTCATCTCTGACCTCTCTAAGCCTTGTGAGATAAGGAAGCACTCTTTATTCCTTGGAGATATTGGCATTGTGCATCCTCTCTTGCAACACCATATTATAATTCTCGTTCTTGCTTAGTTAGAAAATTTCTAAATCCTTCCACATCTGTAATATGATATTATTCCTGAAAAGGTGATGGACTATGTGGTCCTTTATCCCATCCAAGATGATCAACATGGATATGGAATCTGTTGGAGCAGAGTCCCGCAGCTATAAGAGAATCTGCCATTTTGGAGGATAGATAGTTTGGCGAAGACGAAGAGATAAGGTAAAGCTATGATGTCGTAGCATGTTTCTAGCTGCAGAGCAGAGCCGAAAACCGTGACTGTTGGGACAGAGAAGTCAAGAAAGACGACAGTACCTGAGCGGCCGAGAAGAGAGAGCTCAAACACTGCATTGAAGGCAGTGGCGAAGACAGGAGGGCTCAGCTACCCTGATAAAGGAAAATCAGCGACGAGGCCGAGGTATTGAAGACGAAGGACAGAAGATGAGAAGTGGTGCATAGTACCCATGGTCAGCGCCGAGAAGCATGGAAGACTGCAGAGAGCTGTGGTGTGACGAAAAGCGGCTACCCCAAGTATAGATACATCGACTGTCACTAGTTAGGGTTTTGGGTTACTGTTGGGACAGGACCACAGTGTTGTAATGGCGAGACCTTCGGGCTGCCTATAAAGGGATGTATTTTGTATTGTAAAAGGTTAGCTAGTTAGCCATTGAGTCTGTTAGCTCAGAGTTACCTTGTATTGTAATAAGAGTTGAGCTCTGGTTCTGTATTCAGTCTGTAGTATCCTACTGTAACCAGCAGCCAGCTCATAGAGCATGTATGTAACAATCCACAGGGATTGACAGAGAGGAAGAGAGAGAATATTGTAAGAAGGCAATATAGAGAAAGAGAAGATATCTAGGAGAGAAGGGCTCCAGGCAGTGAGTGCGGAGTTACCCAGAAGATCTCTAGCTGCATATGCGATGCAGCAGAACTGTGTACTCTCTCAAGATATAATATAGAAACATAGCTCTGTGGACATAGCTTCTACCCTGGAAGTGAACCACGTAAAATTAGAGTGTTATGTGATTGATTCATGTGATTGTATTTACTTGTTGTATCTGTCACTCATTACATGAACTTTGCTTACAGTTAAATGTATATATGTGTTATTCAGTTTGCAGCATTATAGAAGGATAAATGCATGTCGAAGTCTTTAAGTATTTTGTATAAGAGTTTGTCTATGTTTCACTCAATACAGTTAAGAGTCATAGTGTAAAGAATCCTTGTATGTTGATTCCTGTAAGTTGAACATGAGTAACACTGATTACGCTGAGCCGCAACGGTAGGATATCGCAGGGAGGTGATATCGTACCATCAGAGGAGCTGTGGTGCACAGTACCACAGGTTGAGGATCGAGCATAGGAGAGAGTTACATGTTGGCCAGGACGTGGTGATTGGATAAGGGATAGAGTCATCGCGAGTTAGAGGAAACTGCGCATCGTGGAGATAAAGAGACCTCGTGGGCTGAGAAGAGCTGCGAGACACACACAGGACGCTATACAGAACCTGGTCGAGACACTTGAGTCTTTGGAAAACCCATTAGAATCACTTTGGGTGAGACTTCAGGATGCTCCGTGGTCTGTCGCCGAAAGGGCCAGTGAGCTAGCGATATTGTTGGTACATTATAGTAAACCTGGGTCTTCCCAGCGACCAACAAATGGTTCCGTTGCCGGTTTTCAACAAACTGAGCACTGATGTTCTGTTGGCGTCCTACTAGAGATGAAATCAATTAGGGTTGGGTCTAAGGAGAAAGAGTTTGTCAAACATGAGAACAAGTGTCCTGGACTGAGTACAGAGGACTGGTTACAAAAACATATCTTTACAGACCTGCATACGATATTTTTTGCGACCTATGGGAATGAGCTTTATGACTGGTTATTAAAGTTGACTGATAAGAACATATTCAATAAGAAAAGAAACATTGTCTAGACACCGAAGGTGATTCAGACTGTGAAGAACCGTTATAATCCCATTACGAGGACAGTAGACTTCTGGCTTGCGAGTGTGCTAGAAGGCTTCGTCACAGAGTTTGCAGTTGAACAGAGAAAAAGCTTTAGCGAGGCTGAGTAGTACTTGTTCAAAGGATATCACGGTAAGTACCTAAAATCTTTAAACTTGTCCATTAAGATGTTATTACATGAAAAAGGAACAATGGATCTAGTTTTAGATGAATAAGTAAAGATAGTAATGTCACAAGAGTTTGAAAGTGATTTTGATGACATTGGACGTACACGTAGTGGAAAGAAATACAAAGTAGATTTAAGCTCTCCCATACTTGAAGACAGTTTAGATAATACTAGACAACAGAGTCACAATACCACATAAAGAAAAAAAGGGGGTATCCCTTACCACCCTTATACCCCACAGAAACAGATCGGGACTCAGAACAATCCCGTAGGAACTCCATCTAGTAGTTCCCAGACAGTACATATTACCGCTACATCACCTCCACCTACACCACCGAGTGGTAGTAACACAACAAATAAACATCCACCATGTAGAAATAGAATGGGGGATGATATGAAGCTACCTATCTTTAGGGGTATAGGGGAGGAGGACCCAGAGCAACATTGGTTTCTATGTGAAGCCATGTGGACCATTAAAACAATCCATGATGATAATACTAAACTTGTACAGTTGGTCACCACACTTAGAGAATGAGCCTTAACATGGTATATGAAGTATACCTCAGTGATACCCAGAACACTTGTTCAGGTCAGGACCGCCATGATTAAAGAGTTTAAGAAACCTAAGTCTGAGTCACAGTGCATTACAGAGCTCAAAGACATTGAAAAGTTACCTACAGAGTCAGTGTGGGACTTTGATAAGAAATTCAAAGCCCTTATAGACCAAGTCAGCTTTGAGTTTGCACCAAAGAAGCATAAGAAATGTTTTATTGCAGCACTGCTCCCTCACATCAGAATACCATTAATGCAGCAGAAACTCCAGACACAGGATGATGCGTTAGAGATGGCGATGAAACTAGAGGCTTCACCTCTAGCTGAAACCAACACAGGTATGACAAATATGCAAAACCAGTTGGCTAATCTCACGATACAGATACATGAGCTTAAGAAAGGGAAAGAGGTTGCGCAAGACATATGGTGCATAAAGTGTAAAGCACAAGGCCATACTAAAGATAATTTTCCAGTCTTTGTGGAATATATAGCAACTGGGCCTCCTAACCCCTTACCAAAGACCCACGGGCCGTGGTGTGAAATATGCAAAACAAGAGGACACCTACCTCACCAGTGCCCTCTACTTCAGAAGTACGTGCAGACACCTAAGAACTTATACTGTGTATTCTACAATTCCGTAGGGCATGATGAACACGATTGCCGAGCCTATGATGTCATGGTCGGGAGCAAGCAAGACTTGTACAAAGTCCAATCAGAAACATAGGGTCTAGCAGCAGGACCACAGTATGATCAGGCTCATGTTGGCCGTGGAGGAGGATTCAGAGGACGAGGATGTGGAGGAGGCTTTGGCCGGGGAGAAGGCTTTGGCCGTGGTCACAGACCAGTCACTTGTTACAACTGTGGAGTTCTAGGACATTATGCTAGGGACTATCAGAGCCCTACCACCACATGTAACTATTGCAAATATTACGATCACGCTATAGAAGACTGTCCTACCTTGATAGCTAAGATTAGAGAACCTAAGTCAGCAGTACACCAGAACATCCAGCTTATTGCTGCTGAGCAGGAAGAACCAGAACCAAGAGTCAACATTGTGACTTGCAGCGGTGTTTCCACTAATGGGACATCGCAAGATAATGAAAAGAACACAGGACCGGAGTGGGTGCGCAAAGCAAATAACAAAGCAACACCACTTGACCTACAGAAAAATAAACATACATTTCAGGAAGCTAAGACTTTCTTTGATGACCCTATGCAATTAGGATCGCAGGTACCGCCGTCTAGGGGTGTACCACAGCAAGAACCTTGTGGCGTTAGCCCTGTATAGATATCGCAGGCTACCACATCAGGCACATGCGACAAGGACGAGTTGACAGGAAGTGTACAATCCTTCCTGCGGAGTTGTTTAAAACTCATGAGAAATGAGAAAGCTATCGAAGAACTTCAGCGCATCATAGATCAGTGTCAACCATCTTCTTCCGTGTGCAGTGCACATCGTGCTGTTCATAGTATTATGGTACATACAAGAACAGGAAGAGAGATGCAACTCATAGCACAGGTTGGAGAACTTGAAATGGATGAGGTGATCCTAGATCTAGGATCAGAGGTAAATTTTCTGACTAAGCAGACATGGGAATAGATGGGTAGCCCCAAGTTAGTCAGATCGCCTATCCATTTGAGATTAGCTAATCAACAACGAGTATCACCCCTAGGTCGATTATCGTAGGTGCCACTTGACATTGACGGAGTTCGCAGCTCTGTAAACTTTGAAGTTACAAAAATCATTGGTGATAGTAGACCATATCTAGCACTACTAGGCATTGATTGGGCGATCGGTAACATGGTCGTTATGGACTTAAAGAGAAGACAAATGACCTTTGAGGACGTGCAGATCCGGGTCATCATACCATTAGATCCTCTTCAGGGTCCTAGATACATTGAACCTATCCGAGCAGAGGAAGAGGCACGTAACATGGAGAGTCTCCATCAGATGACTGTGAACGAGGGTGACTACATCAATCCAACCGCAAAAGGGAACATTAGTTGGCGATGTGACAGCTCATGCACATCAAATTCGGATGTTGGTCTAGAGAACTGGTAGAACAGACTTTATGAAGTCTCAGCGCACAGATGCACGTACATGACTAAGTCACTGCGATGGATTGGTGCAGAGATCAAGGATATTCCATCATTTCATGGTCTAACAGATATCCAGGACTTTCTCACGTAGTTTGAACAACAAATTCCTCACGAGCAGAGAATCGCAGCTATGGACCTTGCAGTACGAGCCACACCTGCAAGATGGTGGTATGCACATAAAGAGAATATCGCATCATGGGATGATCTTAAGAGATTGATGGCGATCAGATTCTCTACCGACAGAGAGTATGTCCAGCAAAGATACACAGGAGAAAGTGACCCCAGGTCACATATTCATACGTGTGAATGGAATTGGTCGGACATTCCCAAGGATGAATGGGTTCACCGATTCATTCACACTTTGGATACAATTCCAAGGAACTGGTACACAGAGACTAAATTGCGCAAGGGAATGACTACATGGCCACTTATGATAGACAACTTTCTACTCACCTTTGCTTTTGAATCTGAGTATCCAAGTGTTGATAAGGCCCTAGATGTAATAAAGATTAAGATATTTGAGGATTGTACCCTATTAGTGTCAGCTCAACCTGAGTCAGCCATCCATTTAGAAGAGGCGCTAGAGTGTTATAACTTTGCAATCAGAACCAGAGGAGGAGGATGAGGATCCTCGCAACATCAACATTTCGGAGTCAGAAGGGACTCGCGATGTTGATGGACCGAAGCTACAGATTCCAGGAGTCATAGAACCGATCAAGATTAAATAGATCAATATTGGCATAGAAACTAAACCAAATTTTGCCTCTATTGGAGACTATTGGAATGATGAAACAGTTGGACAGATTGCAGACTTGCTACATGAGTACTAGGACCTATTTCCCACCAAGTTCACAGAGATGAAGGGAATAGTCGGAGACCTGGGAGTAATGAGGATACCATTGAAAGAGGATGCTAGACCAATTAAGTAGCATCCATATAGATTAAATCCGCATTACAAAGAAAAAGTTAAGGATGAGATCAATAAGATGCTAGCAGCAGGCATCATTGACCCTGTAGAAGAGAGCGAATGGGTTAGTTCCATGGTCGTGCAAGAAAAGAAAACCAAAGGAGACATCAGGATCTGTGTCGACTTGCGTAAACTCAATGATGCATCACTTCATGATCCATTTCTGACACCTTTCACTAATGAAGTGCTAGACAATGTGGGAGGATAGGAGGTCTACTCCTTCACTGATGGATTTTTAGGCTATCACGTGATTAGAATCCACCCAAAAGATCGACATAAGACCACTTTTGCAATAGAATGGGGCTCATTCTAGTATACGGTAATGCCCTTTGGTCTTAAGAATGCACCAGCTATCTTTTCTAGAGTAGTAGTTGCCGTATTTAAAGAATACATCCATAAATTCCTAGAAGTTTATTTTGATGATTGGATTGTCTTTGGATTAATTGACAAGAACATAGGAGATTTAAGACTGATGTTATAGAAATGTAGGCAGTACCAAATTTCTCTAAACTTGAAAAAATGTATATTCTGTGCGCCATTTGGTATTTTGTTGGGTCACATTATCTGCAAGCAAGGCTTAATGGTAGATCCCGCAAAGATTTCCGTCATTGTAAATCTTCCATCACCCAACCTAGTCAAACAATTGAGGACAGTACTTGGTCATACCGGGTACTACAAAAAATTCATCAAGGGATACGCAAAGATTACATCACCGATGGAAAAACTGTTAAAGAAAGATGTAAAATTCCTATGGGATGAGGAATGCCAGTAGAGTCTAAACACACTTAAAGAGAAGATGGTTATAGCACCCATCTTAGTATTTCCAGACTGGACTAAGCCATTTCATGTACATGTGGATGCATCTGGCGTCACACTAGGCGTTTTTTTAACGCAACCAGGAGAAGGAGGTATTGATCATCCTATCGCATACTCCAGCAGAAAGCTATCGACAGTAGAAAAGAACTACACCAAGATAGAAAGATAAGGCTTATCTATGGTGTACGCACTACAGAAGTTCAGGCACTACATGTTGGGTGCCTCGTTCAAGATGTTTACTGACCATTCCGCATTGAAGTATCTAGTCAATAAGCAAATGTTAGGGGGAAGAATCTACAGATGGTTACTCCTCTTTCAGGAGTATGATTTTGAAATCATTGTCAAACCAGGAATATTGAATGCCGGACCTGATCATCTGTCATGAATAGACTCAAGAGAAGAGCCAAGTAATCTAGAGGACAATTTTCCAGATGCGCCGTTGTTCTCTATCCAGATCACAGATGAGTACTATGCTGATATCATTCACTTTCTCACTACAGGAGGGGAACCTGAGGAATTTACCAAGCATCAAAAGAGGCAGTTGGTTGTTAATGCAGCAGACTTCACCCTGATCGCAGGATAGTTATACAAGTTAGGTCCAGATGAAGTCCTGCGCAGATGTGTGATGCCGCATGAAAAAGAGGCTATTATTAGAGAAGCACATTCAGGTACCATAGGAGGTCATTTCACAGGAAAGCTGACTGCGCAAAAAATCCTAGTTGCAGGATTATGGTGGGCTACGTTACACAAAGACACTAAGGACTTTTGCAGATGCTGCGATATCTGCCAGAGGGTAGGAAAACCTTCGCGATGAGATGAAATGCCGCTACGACTGCAGATTATGTTGCGCACATTTGACAAGTGGGCTATAGAATTTGTGGGTCCTATCAACCCACCAGGAAAATGAACTGGTGCGAGATATATCATCACTAGAACAGAGTACCTCACCAGGTGGGAAGAGGCCAAAGCAGTAAGAAATTGTGATGCTACTACAACCGCATAGTTCATTTTTGAAAACATCATCACTAGATTTGGATGCCCAATAGTTTTGATGAGTGATCAAGACACACACTTCTTGAATCGCACCATTGAGGCCTTGACGGAAGAATTCCAGACACAGCACCATAAGAGCACTCCCTACCACCCACAAGCTAATGGTATGATGGAGGCCTTTAACAAGATTCTAGAAAACGCTCTTACTAAGATCTGCAACAGCCAAAGGAATGATTGGGACCTCAGAGTTAACTCTGTATTATGGGCGTATAGGACTACATGCAAGAAACTTACGGGACACACACCTTTCAGCTTGGTGTATGGACAGGAGGCTGTTATTCCTATGGAGTATATTCTTCCCAGTTTAAGAATTGCTCAGATCACTAGAATGGCTGATACAGACACGGTGCAGGAAAGGCTAGCACAACTGCTTTCCTTAGAGGAAGAAAGATTCATCATCGGATTCTGTCAGAAAGTGCAGAAGGCATGAGAAAATGCTTGGCATCATAGACACATTAAGAGTAAGACTCTTCAGATCGGAGACCTAGTACTCCTCTATGACAGTAAATTTATTAAGTTTCCAAGGAAGTTCAAGACGCATTGGTTGGGGCCGTATCAGATACAACAAGTCATAGAGGGAGGCTTCGTTCAGCTCAGCAAACTGAATGGGGAGCTTCTTCCCACGATGATCAATGGCAGTAGGATTAATCTCTATAGTGACAGCCACTCCACCTCTTAGCCCTAACTCAGAGTTGCGACCAATGCAGATCTCCAGTGTAGTTGAAAGGAGGCATCGCACCAGGAATTATTCTACACCAGCAGGTATTCTAAGTATCAGGAATCGTATAAGGATGGTTCATTTTGTACAGGTCAAAAAAAAAATGCTTAAGTTTGTTTTGAGCAAGTGATGTGGTGTGGCATCACAGTAGCACGATGTTTCTCCGTGCCACGTACGTAGTTTGCAACGAGACAGAGGGCTAGTCAAGTCACCTTCTGACAGGCAGTTAATGAAGAAATGATCGGTATACCTTACCGTAGATTTGGAAGCATCGTATTAAATTTTTCAGATTTGGAAAATCTTCTACGAGACCGATGCCTGCATACACACGCTTCTAGGGAAATTGATCGGATTTCAGCATTTATTGAGGATCGGGATGATGGGTGTGGTCTCGTCCAAGCAATTAATATAACCGATGGGTTCAGCCTAGATGACCGTTGTATCTGGGATTATCACCTTTGGCATAAAAGAAGAAATTATTCATTTGGGAGGGTTACATTTGCAAATATCCGAGAGCTATAGAGTGCATTGTTAAGTTTTCCCTGTGCAGAGCTAATTCCATTACAGAGTGCAGTGATTTCCCTATTTCGCAGCCATTGCCAATCCAAAGTATTCCACCGAGTGGGTTCTGTCTGAGGAGGAACCTCTAGAAGAAATTTTGGAAAGATTCGAGCATGGTGGCCTTACAGCTGCCATGACGACGCCACCTAAGGGTGTCATGCCAAGTTCATCACAGACCAGACAGCTGCCAAGGATGAGGAGCCAAGCTCAATTAAGAGAAGAATCCATTCTAGAGCTGGAGGAAGAAGTTCATAATGCAACAGACTACATCATGCCATGAGTTGACGATGCACCAAAGGTAAAAATTCCCAAGAGTGGTAAGTTTCCTGTTCCTATACCACAGATTGATTCTCGAGTAAATGAAGATGGAGATCTATTAGGATATGCCACTGTTGTTAAATTTGTATATTATAACCTCGGCGATAGTAAGACATATCCTCAGTTCCAGCCGGATCAGTATCTTACGATTCAGAAGAAACCAAGGACAGGTGCAGATGAATATGTTCCCATGGAACATGTCCATATTCTTGAGCGCTCAGGCCTACTCAATCTGTTAAGAATACCACATTTTGGACGAGGCACAGAGGTTAATGCCATGGTGCGCATCCTACTTTAATGCATACATGGGGGTTACCTCTGGCTTGGTAACAAGGTCGACCTGAACATCGACCTGATACACCGCATCACTGGGCTATCCAAGACTGGTCAAGACCCAAAGACAAATATAACAGGAAAGACCAAGGATTCCAATCTATCACCACCCCTAGTCGCCAAGTATAAACTACAAAGAGGAGGCTAGGCTAACGACATTGCAAGCTTAACAGGAAATACACTCATATTTACAGCTAGTCTTCTTGCAGGCAGAATGTTAACCAAAGTTCACCCAAAGGAAGTCACAGGATCAGTAATTAACCTAGCCATACAAGTTACAAAGGGGGAATAGTTCAATTGGTCTTTATTTTTGTTAAATATGTTTCAGCAAGAGTGTTTGCAAGCTCAGGCTGAGGCAAGCCACCCCTTCCATTTCTCGTGGTTGCTGATACTCTGTGCATTTGTCGGGTGGAAGGGGCCGCCCCATACCCAATTTTGACAGCTAGCGAGTGGCGAGCCCAGAGGTGTGTGCTACACAAACTTATGGCAGACTAGAATCCCAGCCAAGAAAAAGGTCAATACAATAGTATTCTATGAATACTATAGGCTGCTGAGGAACGTCCTCCAAGAAACACCACGGATCAGCAAGGAGATCGTGGACACATATGATGATCGGCTTGATTTTATGGTGGACCGCCATAGAATTTACCTGAGGCCAAAAAGGGCTAAAAGGGACGATTGGGCTAATGGTTGGTTCAGGATGACTGCGAAGGATGTCGAGGATGTCATCAAAGACTTTGATGACGATTGGAAGCAAGCGTTAGAAGACAGACCCATCGGACAAAGGCAAGGACAAAGTGGAGACACAGACGCAAGATATAGCACAAGTGCCACTACTAGGAGAAAAGAGGAAAGATCCATAGCAAGTGCCACCAGAGGCACAGATGACAAAGGATGGAGAAGAAGGGACACCAGAGGCACAAAAGAAGAAAAATCACAACGACACAAAACTACCTTCGAAGACTACACTGACAGAGGATGATTATGAACTCATTGCAACAAGAATGCATGACACATTGAAGGACTCAATTGAGGCAATGCAGACATCACAGGAAAATATACAAAGCGCGGTAGAGAAGCAGCTTCTGGACTTAAAAGCAATTACTGAGAAGACTGCCATGATATAGGTTCCACCGGTAAAGGCGACCACAGGAGAAAGTTCAACACAGTTGATTTCCAGTTAGGAAATCTTGGCAACGGATCGCATCAATACAATATTGATACCACCAGGGAGCATCTGATTCCTTGCATCAATGATGGATGTACCAATACAGATTAGGCAACCTGTTAAGGTTAACCTCGCAGAGTTCCACATTGATCAGTTACAGATGATCCAGCAGCAGCTAAGCATAGAGGTCAGAGGTAGAGAGCTCGCGACTTATAAACAAAACACGCAGCTGAAACAAAAGAATGCAGCACTCGCCACCAGCTATCAGAAAAAGGCAGACAAGTTAAGAACATATGAAGAAAGAGAACAGAATCTCTCTCAAGTATTACAGAGCATCGCATTGGAGTTACCCCAATGTAATATTGAGTTCGCCTTGCCTCTCCCGTAGAAGGTAAGAAGAGTTGCAGACAGAGCAAAGGCTCTGGAGGAAATAGTAACCAGGATGGAAGAAACAGTGGCCAAGATGGTGGAATACCACAAAGTGCAGATTGCTGAGCTTGAGGCTAGACCACCGGCCACCCCCCAGGAATACAAGGAAGCAAGAGTAGAGGCCTTTCGACTCAATTGCACGCAGATAAAATCTCGAATAGACGATGCACTGTCGGTGCTAGCTGATGCGACAAACACCTGGTCAGAGTTAGATGAGCCTCCCAAGAAAGTAGAAATCCAACAAAGTATTTAGTAGATAGAGAATACCATAGTAGTAATGAAGGAAGAAATCAAGAGCTTAGCAGCTCTTCAAAAGATGAGAAAGACGACAGAGATGAACCGCTTGTAGCAGGAAGCGTAGCAGTTGAGAGCAAAGGAGATACACATCAATGACCTACTTCAACCATATCAGGAACAAATCACAGAGCTAGTCGATGCGGTTGAGCAGAAATTTGGGGAGTTCACTGCCACTAGAAATGAAATTGATGCAGCAAATGACTCCAGTATTAGTCAAGATATGCTTGACTCGGCACAAAAGCATGTCGCAGCTATGCAGAATGAAGTCGCAGGAATTTGGGACAATCTTCAACGCAGTTCGTAGGAAGCCAAGGAGAAGCTACAGCAGGAGAAGCCCACTGGTAGTGGATCGGGGACGAGCCACAAGTAAGTGTTAGGGGACTGTTGGAGCAGAGTCCCGCAGCTATAGGAGAAGCTACCATTTTGGAGGATAGACAGTTTGGAAAAGACGAAGAGATAAGGTAAAGCTACGACACCGTAGCATGTTTCTAGCTGCAGAGCAGAGCCAAAAACCGTGACTGTTGGGATAGAGAAGTCAAGAAAGACGACAGTACCTAAGCGACCGAGAAGAGAGAGCTCAACCACTGCATTGAAGGCAGCGGTGAAGACAGGAGGGCTTAGCTACCCTCATAAAGGAAAATGAGCGACGAGGCCGAGGTATTGAAGACAAAGGACAGAAAATGAGAAGCAGTGCATAGTACCCATGGTCAGCGCTGGGAAGATTGGAAGACTGCAGAGAGCTGTGGTGTGACGAAAAGTGGCTACCCCAAGTACAGATACGCCGACTGTCACTAGTTAGGGTTTTGAGTTACTGTTGGGATAGGCCCACAGTGTTGTAATGGCGAGACCTTCAGGCCGCCTATAAAGGGATGTATTTTGTATTGTAAAAGGTTATCTAGTTAGCCATTGAGTCTGTTAGCTCATAGTTACCTTGTATTGTAATAAGAGTTGAGATCCGGTTCTGTATTCAGTTTGTAGTATCCTACTGTAACTAGCAGCCGGCTCATAGAGCATGTATGTAACAATCTGCAGGGATTGACAGAGAGGGAGAGAGAGAATATTGTAAGAAGGAAATATATAGAAAGAGAAGAGATCTAGGAGAGAAGGGCTCCAGGAAGTGAGTGCGGAGTTACCCAGAATATCTCTAGTTGCATATGCGGTGCAGCAGAACTGTGTACTCTCTCAAGATATAATATAGAAACAGAGTTCTGTGGATGTAGCTTTTACCCTGGAAGTTAACCACATAAAATCAGAGTGTTATGTGATTGATTCATGTGATTGTATTTACTTGTTGTATCTATCACTCATTACATGAACTTTGCTTACAGTTAAATGTATATATGTGTTATTCAGTTTGCAGCATTATAGAAGGATAAATGCATGTTGAAGTCTTTAAGTATTTTGTATAAGAGTTTGTCTATATTTCACTCAAGACAGCTAAGAGTCGCAGTGTAAAGCAGCCTTGTATGTTGAGTCCTGTAAGTTGAACACGAGTAACGCTGAGTAAGCTGAGCCGCAACGGTAGGATATCGCAGGGAGGCGATATCGCACCATCAGAGGAGCTGTGGTGCACAACACCGCAGGTTGACGATCGAGCGTAGGAGAGAGTTATGTGTTGGCTAGGACCCGGCGATGTGATAAGGGCTAGAGTCATCGCGAGTTAGAGGAAACTGTGCCTCGCAGAGAGAAAGAGACCTCGTGGGCTGAGAAGAGCTGCGAGACGCACACAGAACGCTATACAGAACCTGGTCGAGACACTTGAGTCTTTGGGAAACCCATTAGGATCACTTCGGGTGAGACTTCAGGCCGCTCCGTGGTCTGTCGTTGAAAGGTCCAATGAGCTAGGGGTGTTGTTGGTACATTATAGTAAACCCAGGTCTTCCCAGTGACCAACAGAATCAAGATTCTTCCATGCTACTAAATCTGTCTGATCTATGGGTGCAACCTTAGTGGTGTCAATGTGATCCTCTACATCAATGACATACAGGATCCTTGTGATGCTTTATTTCCATATAGGAAAGTTATGAGTACCCTGGAGTCTATCCTCAAATCTAAACTGCAAGGCCACAGTGAATTTTTACCTGTCAAACCCTATAGCTCGAAGTATAGGTTTGTGTCTTTAATAGATATTCCTCTAATCTATCATTATTGCTGCAAATCTCTCAACTATATCTCACAAGAGCTGTGATACGATGTAAACATTCCTTTAAATCACAACTAGGGTTAAAAAAATATATTTAAATTTAATTGGAATAACCACCCAGACTTCTTTACAATATGCAACATAATATAAAACTGATACCCATTTACAACATTAATCATATCAATAGAAATTACACAATCTTTTTTGGTACAAACCCCATGCCAAAACCCAATATGGGAAAATGAGTGCAATAGTATGAGAGGATATTTTATCAAGAAAATATAGATCTTTTACACTATCAAAAAATTGATTTATTCCCTATATGGAAGAATCGAAATACCTAAAAATTGAAATTGATTTATGTGCGGTGTACCTCCACCAAACACTCCTATCTCTCTCCTCAGTAATTTAGGGTTGTCTTCCTCAGTTAGTGCTCTCCTTCTTATTTGCGAAAATTTTCTCTCTCACATTTCTTCCTTTGTCTGTGTCAGAATGCAACTATGTCCTCTCCACCAATTGTCCTTTCTTTTATAACTTTAATAGGTAAAGTGAAAACCCTAATTTTACTTTCACTTTAACTAGTGTTTCACTAAAGTTAATTTAGATAACTTTAATTTATTTAAAAAGTAAACTTAGGAAAATTAAATTAAATACATCTAGTTTCCTAATTTAATTCTTCTACACGCAAAGACATGTGCATGCAGGAATACCTTCCTTGTTGCTTCTATTTTAAGACAGACCATCTTTCAAGGATTGAAAGTGGAGAAGAACCTAGTAGTCAGGAAGATCATCTGTCCGATGTGCAATTGTTTGTGATAACCATGTTTGATGACCAGTATAGAGATACCATACATTTTTTGAGTACTTGTTATGTGCCAAATGAGTTTACCAGGACACCGAAGAAACAATCGGTGGCAACAACTGCAGATTTCCACTTGATTGCTGTACATTTGTATAAAATGGGTCCTCATGAGATACTTCAGTGTTTTGTTTTGGAACATGAGTGGTTGATGATATTAAGTGAAAAACAGGCTAGTGTCATAGTAGGTCACTATGTAGGAAACACTATAGTTTGCAAGATATTGCATGAGGGATTATGGTGTCCCACCATGCATGCCGATGCTTAGGAATTTTGTTGCAACTATGATATATGTCAAAGAACTAGGAATACATAGCCAAGAGACAAAATTCCATTAGTACCACAGGTAACATAACTGGAATTTGATAAATGGGTTTTTGACTTCATAGTCCCCATCAGTCTAGTAGGAAATCACGTGAGACAAAGGTATATTATCACTACGACTAATTACCTAACCCGATGGGCATAATTCGCATTAGTAAAGGACTATACTACTGCGAATTTATTATTTGAAAACATTGTCACTAGGTTTGGTTTCCCAAATATTTTGATCAATGATCTAGGTATGCATTTTGTCAATCAATTGATTGAAGAACTAATTGACGAATTTCATTTTTAGCATAGAAGAACAACTCCACATCACCATCAAGTAAATGGAGTTCTCGAATAATTTAACAAGATTCTCAAAAATGCACTAAAAAAGGTATGCAATGCGCGAAGGGATGGATATGATCACAATATCTCTGCATTACTATGTGCATATCGCACAACATGTAAGAAGTTTACAGGTCATACACCATTTAGGTTGGTATATTGAAAAGAAGTTGTCATGCCAAGTTTAAGAGTTGCTGCAATCACTAAAATGATAGATGTTGATGTTGTGGAAGATATATTAATTCAACTAATACACTTGGAGAAATAAATATTTGTTGCAGTATTTCACCAAGATGTAGAAAAGAGAAGGGAAAAGGTATGGCACAACATACACATTAAGAGAAAGCATTTTGAAGTGATATATCTTGTTTTGATGTATGACAGTAAATTCTTTAAGAACCCACAAAAGATGAAAACACATTGGTTAGGACCATATGTTGTTAATGAAATCACTAATGAAGGAGTAGTGAAGTTAGGGAAATGAGATGGGACAGAGGTTAGATGGTTCATCAATGGGAGCCCACTGAAACCCTATTTTTATAACTGTATATATATATATAAAGAAATAAATAAAAGATAGATAAATAAAAGAAAAGAGAAAAGAGAAAACAAACGAAAGAATGCAAAATCCAAGTCACAAGGAGTGCGATGAGAAATTTGAAGAGATGAAAATGATGTGATGTGGGAACAATAATTTAAAAACCCCCTCTGACAAGAAAGGTCGGGCGTTATTAATTTTCAAAATCAGAGAGAATATGACGACATACTTTTTGGGCACGGTGAGCTATATGAAAATTACTACAACTTAAAGTGATAGATAATTGGTGGCATAACACAAATGTTTCGTTAATGAGTTGACAGTACGTCCATGATCCTGAAAGGATAGAATCCTTTCTTATTGATGGTTCATGCATGAAAATAATAGATAGGGAAAATTGAGGTGTACGATTAGAATTTGATGCAAAGACTCCTTTCATTCCGTTTTAAAAAGAGAAGAGCTAGTGTTATATAGAACATTGAGAGTCGAGCTGAGTTGATCATAATATGCTCATCTCCATTTCCATCACAATAACATTTGGTTTTGATCCTACATCACCCACCACTGTCATGTAATATACAACTATCTATGTCCCATCATAGGCAGCAGCCCGACAAACTGGTCAACAAGAGGAAACAACTACTGCACAGACCACACCAGTAAGGTAGCCGGTGTTGGCGGGGGTTTTGGTAAGTGAGTTGCACAATGTCACGGTAGCTGCACAAGCTCACGAGGCACTGCGCAAGGCCAGATCAACACGATGGGTGGAAAAATAGTTGTTTTGAATATTTAATAGACTATTTGACTAATCTTTATGACCATAGGTCAATAGCAGTTATAAATTAGTTTGAAGTGGACCTTCAATGTAAAGGTGCAAGCCTATATATAGAACTAGTTTTGAAATTAAATAGACATTGATCAACAACATTATCATCGATAGAGACAATCACTGAGGTCTGGAGTGATCTGTCTATGGTTTGGGAGAATTTTCTATTGTATCTGCAATCTATCTGGGTTTTTCCTGTTGTATTCAGTCTCCTGTTGTGGAGAGGGATTGTCCATTTGGGTCCTTTGGTCAGAATTAATATGATATGATAGCTGTTGCACAAATCATGTCTTTTATTCCTACTGCGATCTAATCTATTATGATGCTACTATGATCTAGATCTGTTATGATGTTGTGATCTAAATCTGTTATGATGTTGCGATCTAATATGTTATGATGTTGCTATGGTATATTCCATTTCTGCTACAAGTTATTGATGTTGCTATGATCTATTCTAATTCTGTCACATTTTCGTTGCATTATGAGTTGATATGTTCCATAAATGATGCTGCTGCACTAGTGATACTATGGCAAATGTATGATGCAATCTATAGTTGAGGAAATGAATTGATGATAACTACATAGTTCTGGATCTAATAGTTATGTTGTCTCCTCATCGGATGCCATATCCTTTTCCTTCACTGCCAAAAACTCAGTTTCAACAGATCTCCCTTGAACATCTCGGGTGAGACTTCGGCTTCTTTGCGGATGTTGTTGTGCATGTAAGACATGTATGGGCTGGTTCTCAGGGAGATCATGTTGGTTGGGTGTCAATTGAGCTAGAACCCCTGTCAACAAGGATTTTTTGGTGGGTTTTCACTAACAAATGGTTCTGTTACCAGGACCGAATTGCAATTAAATGGAGGATATATTTTGGCATTCGACTCAACCAGAGATCAAGGAGTGGTTTGATCTAAAGTTGCAAGAATTCCTTGAATCGAAAAATCAAAATCCAAAGTTGTTGACAAGCCATTGGTTGGATAGATATATCCACAACGGTCCTCACAAATGGTTCTTTTGTGAGTTTCCTATCCTCTTGCATGAATGGCTGGCAAAGGTCACTTCTAAGAAAATGATCTTCGAAGGAGGAAATCTGACTTACTAGACTTTGGAACTGACTAAGGAATTACAAGAAATAGGCAATAAGGAATCGCGAGCTGTAGAAGCATGGCTGGATAATATCCTGGAGGGATACATCATCGAGTTTGCAGTTGAAAAAAATAATTCGTTTAGAGAGGAAGAAAGGGAGTTCTTCAGTGGACCATGAGGAAGATTCTTACTATCACTGCAGCTGTCAATTAAGCAGCTGGTCTATGAAAAAGGTATTTTGAAGATGGACCAAGAGTATTGGAACTATGTTGTGCGGAGGCTGTTGACACCACGATGAAAGGGGGGAGACGCATGGAATGGTAAGGGGTAGATGGGCATGAGTTTTGGTGAGAATGTGAAGGTCACCAAGGAAACAAGTGGTTGTACAAGGGGAGGATCAATGTTTCCGGAGAAGAGGAAGAGGACAAGAGAAGGTCCAGCTGTGGTCGAACTGCGATGCCACGAGGAACAATAACATGGAATGAAGATGATTTTTTGTGATGATGAGGATAGCCAGGCCCAGGATATGCCCTGAGTGATGATAGGATCGAACCCCGTTAGTAACATTTCCACACCTCTACTCACTACACCACCACCAAGAAGAAACATGCATTCTATGTCGACTTTCCCAACTTGTCAGCAATAGTCTAGAAATGGAGTACCAGCCGGAGGAAGAAGGTCTAGAATGGTGGGCGAAAAAATGAAGCTACAAATATTTCATAGAAATGGAATCAACAACCTAGAACAGTAATGGTTCTTATGCAAAGTGATCTGGACCGCTCGACGGACTGTAGATGATGATGTCAATAAAAGCTAGCTAGCAACTACTCTTAGGGGCCGTGTGCTGGAATGGTTTATGAGATTCACATGCTTTCCTGAGGGAGGTATTGCGAAAACATTGGATGAAATCCAAATGGGGTTATTTGAATAATTTAAGAAGCCAAAATTTGAGGTTCAGTACATTACGAAATTGAAAGAGATCAAACAGGTCCCCAATGAAACAATTTGGGACTTTTATTGGCAGTTTAAGACATTGATGGATCGGGTTAGTTTCCAGATGAGCAATATTCAGCACAAGGAGTGGTATCTTGTTTCTCTTGTCCAACATATCAGATAACCACTAATTCAACAAAAAATTGCGACACAAAGTGAGGCTCTGGCGACCGCGATGAAATTGGAGGCATCGCCAGTAAGAGAAACCGCAGTCGGAATGAACTAGATTCAAGCACAATTATTTGGCTAAGGAAGGCTAAGGAAGATCATGATGATCTTTGGTGCACTTGGTGCCATGAATATGGACATATCAAGGAGACCTGTTCGACATTCAAGAATTATTTGTTGCCAAGAGCCCCGATCCCGTTGAGCTATGCTCGTATACCATGGTGTCGCATATCTCAGGTCTATGGGCATCGACATGAGAACTGAAAATACATCTAGAAGATGGTTACAAAGGAAGAAAATATGTATTGTACATTTTTTCAGTCAGTAGGGCATGATGATAAAAATTGTAGAGCTTATGACCTACTTCAGGAAAGGACATATGATTCATACTTTGTGAAATGTGAGGACCATCGGGAAATGCAAGCGTAGCCACAAGTGGTACAACCAGCATCACAAGTCTAGTATACACCACCACCCAAGATGCAGTTTATCCCAGTGAAACCGCAACAATAGTTTACAGCACAGCCACAGTTTGCACCTCAGCTACAGCTTGTAGAACAACCACATTATGCACCACAACTGCAGTATAACCAGGAACCACTAATCCAGACTCAGCCACAATATTTTCTAGATGCACACTATGTCCAAAAGCAACCAAACCCACCACAACAACATATTTCTCAACCTCAGTTTCAGCAAGGAGAATTTCAAGGAGGATTCCACAGTGGATTTCATGGACGAGGAGGAGGCTTCGGCCGAGGAGGAGGACGAGGTCTCGAATCAATGCAATTTTATACCTGTGGAGTATTCAAACACTATCATTGGGAGTGCCCACATGTGGAGTGTACATACTTCATGGCTAGAGAACATAATGTTGAAAATTTACCTTAGCTAATTGCAAAATGGCAGGCTAGAACCATTCCTCAGTTGCAGAATGCGTAGACTCATAACGAACCAATTTTCCAAATACAAAACTAGATAATGATACAGAATCATATCCCATCACAGAATTAGGTTTAGAACCTATCACAAACTCAAAATTAGTCGATGAGTCAGAACCCACCATTGAATCAAGCTTAGAACCTGAACCAAGGATCGACAGTTGTGATGATTCAAGCCGAACCAAGAATGAAGGATGTCAATGTTGGGGTTGGAACTCACGACGGTGTGAAAACCGGAGAATATGGACTACGACAGTAATTTCATCTCACTGGAAAGAAAAAACTAGCATTTGATATTGCGATGGAGAAGGACACTTTCTTCAAATCCAAGCATGCAATCAGGAAAAATCTGGGTAAGTTAGCAATTATTGAAATTCCATTTGCTTTTGATCCATCTGTAAAGGTAGGACCATCATGGTAGCATTATACCTTGCAACAATTCTTTGATATTTATCTATCACTGGCAAGGGACCATGGTGCCCTTGTCAAGCTTGGGAAGTTGTTGTACCACCAGGATAAGCTAGTGAAGGATTTTTTCGTGAACTCACTGCAAAAGAAGAAGACAGGTAAGGAGATGAGGATGAGTATCCATATCAGAGATTACAAGGTTGAATCTGTTATCCTGGATCTCGGATCAGATGTAAACATTATGACCAAGCAAACTTGGTAGCTGATGGGGAAGCCAACCTTAAGATGGTCACCAGTGCAGTTGTGACTAGAAAATAAGGAAAAGCTTTATCCCATTGGCAGCGTCTAAAACTTGGTTGTTGACATTGAAGGTATGAAAATGCATGCTGAATTTGATGTGATAGAAGTATTCGAATATGGTGGTTCCTACCCCGCACTGGTAGGGATTGGATGGGATATTGATAGCATGGAGGTCATCAACTTCAAGAAAAGGGTTATAAAGTTTGAGAGCCAGGATGTCAGAGTGATCGCTCCTATGGACCCTCAAGAAGGACATCGGTATATTGAACCTGTGAAGGATGAAGTTGGTAGAAGTTGGGATCATGCTGATAACATCCATGAAGACTATAGCCATACCACTAACAATGGAAAACTTGGATGGAGCAGCGCAAGTTCTGCGTCCTCGAAATTTGATGATGCTCTAGAAAATTGGCAGAATAGGTTGCATGAAGTATCCTTTAGGAAATGTGGGTTGATCACATAGTCTCTCCGGTGTGTTGCAACTGAGATTGTTGAGTTTCCAATTTATGAAGGGCTGTCTGTGTTACCAAAATTCCTTGGAGAATTCAAAAGGAAAGTGTTTGAACCACGAAGGATATTGTCCCTAGACATCACGCTAAAGGATACTCCAGCTCGATGATGGACGACACACAAACAGATGATCCATGACTTGGAACAGTGTTGGATATTGATGATGGTGAGCTTCAGTGATTAAGAGGTATATCATGCTAGGAGATACAATGGACAGAATGATAGCACCAATAATTTGATCGAGTGTTAGGATTTATGGGCATTGCGACCTAGAGATGAATGAGTCCATGATTTTGTTCACACTCTAGAAGGGATGCTGATATCCTCGTATATAGAAGCAAAGTTGCGTGGAACTATCACCAGTTTGGAGGAGTTGTCTATTTGTTTTATGCAGACATTTAGTTTCCGAGATGCCAACCCAGAGGTACATAATGCATTGAAAATCCTCCAGGATGTCATGCTAAAAGTCATCCCTATTGCATACCCAGTTGATCCACATGCACACTACTCAATACAAACCATGATGACCTGCTACAACCTATCTAGGGAACCTGAAGATGATGATGATTTTCAGAATGTTAATATTCTAGAATCAGAAGGAAGACATGACATCACAACACCGACATATCGACATATTCAATGAGTCAGTCGTTGAAGATCAGGAAATTCAATATTGGGTCGGAAGAGAACACAAAGTTTTCCAATGTCGGGGAATACTCGAACGAGGAGACAATGGCAAAAATGATAGATCTACTGCATGAATTCCAGGACCTTTTTCCAACATGGTTTTCATAAATGAAGGGGATACCAGGGGACTTGGGGTAGATGAAAATCCTATTGAAACTAGATGTGAAATCTGTGTGACGGAGGCTGTATCGACTAAACTAATGATACAAAGACCATGTGAAGGCTGAGATAGACGAGATGTTGAATGTTGGGATCATCGAGCCTATAGAAGAATCAGATTGGATAAGCCCTATGATGGTTTAGGATAAAAAGAACAAATAAATCCACATTTTTGTTGACCTAAGGAAGTTGAATGATGCATGCGTACATGACCTGTTCCTAACCTCTTTTACAGATGAAGTTCTTGAAGGAGTAGGTGCCCAGGAGATGTATTCCTTCATGGATGGTTTTTCAAGATACCACCAGATATGGATTGCAAAGGAGGATCACCATAAGACCACATTTGTCACTAAATGAGGCTTTTTTCAATATACAGTCATGTCATTTGGGCTGAAGAATGCACCCGCAGTATTTTATCAAGTAGTTGTCGTTGTGTTTAAAGGATTTATTCAAAACTTCCTACAATTATATATGGATGATTGGACTATCTATGGACTAATTAGGGACCATCTCAAAAACTTGAGACTGATGTTATAAAGGTGTCGATAGCATCAGATTGCATTAAACTCTAAGAAGTGCATTTTATGTGCACCATTTGGAATGCTACTTGGCCACATAGTACGCAAGGAAGGTCTCTTGGTTGATCCGGAAAAGATCACAGTAATCCTTAGTTTACTGCCGCTGACGAATGTGAAAATGATTGAAGAAATGTTGGGGATTACGGGATACTATCGCAAGTTTATCAAAGGATAGACTATAATTACTAACCCCATGGAGAAACTACTAAAAAAGGATGAAGTATATGAATGGACTTAGGAATGTCAATGAATTTTTGACACCTTGAAGGACAGATGTCCTCTATGCCCATACTGGTTTTTCATTATTGGAATAAGGAGTTCTATGTTCACGTCAACACTTATTCTATTGCGCTGGGGGGTGTTCTTGCACAACCAGGTGACGGCGACCGGGATCACCCAATCACATATGCCAGTAGAAAGTTGTCCTTTGCTGAATTAAATTACACAACAAATGAAAGAGAAGGATTGGAAAGGGTTTGTGCCTTGCAAAAGTTTAGACACTATTTGTTGGGAAGCCATTTCAAGATGTTCACCGATCATTCTGCTTTGCAATACTTGGTCCATAAGCATGTGTTGGGGGCGGGGGGGGGGGGAATCTGTCGGTGGATTATTCTATTCCAAGAATTTCATTTTGAAATATTTGTGAAATTGGGACGATTGAATGTTGGACCTGATCACCTGTCTCACATTGAGACTGAAGAAGAAATGACCAACATTGATGAGGGATTGCATGATATAGAATTATTTCGAGTTGACATCGCAGTTTTTAGCCATTGGTATTACCTTGGAGGACATGTCGATGAGCCAAAAGAAGAAAATGGTAGTAAAGGCTTCTAATTTCCAGTCGATTGCTAGGCAGTTATATAATCTTGGACTAGATGAAATCTTGCGAGGATGTATCTTACCACATGAGCAGGATCCTATTCTAGAAGAAACACATGCAGGAATTGCAGGAGGTCACTATGGAGGATGGAATACTGTGCAGAAGGTGTTTTGCATCGGGCTATGGTGGCCTACATTGCATAATGATGCCGCAGAATATGAGAGGAGATGTGACATCTTCCAGCTTGTCGGTAAACCATCACAGCGAGATGAGATGCCATTGGTGCCGCAGGTGACTTTGGAACCATTCGATAAATGGGTTGTGGATTTTGTGGGTCGTATTAATCCACCAAGAAAGAGGAATAGGGTGTGATACATCATTATTGCAATCGACTATCTAACCAATTGGACAAAAGATACACCAGTTGTGGATTGTACTGCTATGATAGTAGTGAGGTTCATCTTTGAAAACATTGTGACATAGTTTGGGTCTCCCAGGATCTTGATGAGTAACCAGGGTAGTCACTTCATCAACCGAACTATGAAAGCATTAAATGAAGAGTTGCAGGTGCAACATAAGAGGAGTACGCCATACCATCCATAAGCGAATGGGACTCTTGAAGCATTCAAAAAAAGGTTTGGAAACAATTCTCACAAAGGTATGTAATGCTAACCGTCACGACTAGGACCTGAAAATTCTAGCAGTGCTATGGGCCTATCGCATTACTTGCAAACAAATAATAGGCCAGACACCATTCAATTTGGTCTATGGGCAAGAGGTAGTCATGCCCAGGGAATACATTGTTCCTAGTTTGTGCATCACTACAGCGACCGGTATGGATGATGTGGAAGCATTAGAAGAGCACATTGTGTAGTTCATCCATCTTGAAGAAGACCGTTTTATTGCAGGCTTTAACTAGGAGGTTGCGAAGGATCGAAAGAAGGCATGGAATGATCACCACACTAAGAAAAAACAATTTGCACAAGGATATTTGGTGTTTTTATACGACAACAAGTTCATAAAGAATTCGGGTAAGTTACAGATGCACTGGTTAGGACTGTATCTTGTTCATTCCATTACTTATGGAGGTACAGTTCAGTTGCAGAAATTAGATGGAATAGTATTGCTGATGCTCATCAATGGAAGTCGCTTAAATCCCTATAGGAAAGGGCCAAAGTTGTGCACTGCTTGAGGCACTGTGAAAAAAAAGGATTTTGTTACATAGCAGCAAGGTGAGCTTAGGGGAAGGGGCTACATAAGGTAAGAGTTAGTAGTGATGACAAGGAGAATACTTACGACAGCTGTAGGCCTATGGGTTTGTTAAATTAGTAATAAATGCAGGTAGTTAAAACAATTAGCTGGTGGCACTTGTTGAAGTGACGCACATTAATGGATGATCCGACCGTTAGAAGGGTAATATTGCCGATGAATTTGGTGTCATTACTGTCGGATTTAGTCATCATGGTGATCGAATATTTTGCAATGATGAGTTCAAATTGGAAATGGTTATAAAATGTACACGGGATGCGGGAGGACGACATTGTTGAGTTTAACAAGCAGAGTGTTGAAGTAGAGTGTGAATTGTGCAGTGTGTTGTGATATTTCGAGTGAGTTGCAGAGTAGAAGGTTAGAGTCGTCAATTACATTCTAAGGGTTAAGGCGCGAGGCATGCTGAGTGACCTCGACGTAATTAAGATTTCTAGTGAGCTAGAGTCCCCTGTTCGTCCCACGGCCATTGAAGAAGAATTTATGAGCATGCCAGTTGGTTCATCGTCCATTCCCAAGAGGAAGCGACAGGCTCAGAATCCTAGTTCCACACCGTTCTAGAAGAGGCACACCCGCACATTGGCGAGAGTGCAAGGAAAAGGAACTGTACAGACCAGGTCGTCGAGCTTGGGAGCTATAGAGTTTGTGGTGCCTTGGGGTGTCTTTGTTCATGATATCATAGGATATGTCTCTCCTACTCATTCAGGAGCCAAGCTGAGCCAACCGACAAAAAATCAGAAGTATCCGCTGAAAATTCCTCCATTGCGGGAGGGGATGACCTGCACGGTCGATATCATCATTTCCCTGATCCGATTAAATTTTGATGAACATGACTTACTGTTACTTAAATATGTCTGGGATGAGCTGTATGAGTAATTTTTGATGGCGCCTAGTGCCCCAATTCAACAAATTCCTCAACATTGGGAGAGTGGGTTAGCTAACTCAGGATTGTTGGGGATCATCAATATGCCTTATTTTGGGTGAATGAATAAGGCCCATGCATGTGTTAATTTTTTTTTTGCCTGTTTTCATGATGGGACACTTTGGTTCAACATTCCCAATCATGTAATAGTAGACTTTATTTTGAGCATTATGCAATTGTCGAAGGCCGAGAAAGATCCAACACAGTATATCCACAAGAGGGATACCGACAAAAATCTTGCCAACTAGCTGAAGGAGCGCTTTGGATTACAACATGATGGTTGTGCTTATTGAATTGATAGCATCAACTCACAAGTGATGCATATCAGTGCATTGATTCTAGCGAGTAATCTTTTTCAGGGAAATTGACTAGTCCAATGTAACTTGAGTGTCATCCCATGCGCCCAGAAGTGCACTAAAAGAGTATAGATGAATTAGTATTTGTTCCTGCTTAATCAGTTGCTTGAATATGCTCTCAACGCTTAGGTTGGGCGACCGTTTTCATATAGTTGGCTCTTAATCCTTATTGTACTAGTTTCCTGGATGGAACTCGAAGACTACCAACCCATGGCAGTTGATGCAACACAGGTGGGCCATGATGCATGATACCAGGACTTGTGGTGGGTTGAGGAGCCCAGTCAGCAGGAAGAATGTGCCATTAATTTTTGGGTCTATTGGGAGGTGTTGCAAGCCACAACTACCACAATTCCCTGAGAATCTCCTTATTCAGTAGCCAAGTATCAATGGCTCATTTCGTTCTCCATACAACCCCACTCTATTTACATTCAGGAACGGAAGGACCTCGACAAGAAATGGATACCTCTAGCTTACAAAGTCATGGATGAAGAGTTGGATGCTATTTTTCAAGATTGGTTGGCTGAATGGCGCAAACCTATGATTTAGGAGGAACTTTCTAAGGAACCACCACCTGATGCCCCAGAAAAGCCTGCCTAGCAGGAGCTGAGTGTTCATGACTCTGACAATGATTCGTTGATGGACCTCGAGTCCGAAGCACAGTGCATGTGGGAGGAGACTCACACGAAATGGCACTAGGAATATGATGCAGGAAGCTATATCCGATCTAATATGGAGCACAAATTTCAGCATCTCATCAAATCCATCACTGATTCCTCTGAGGCTGTGACACAGATGATCCGAGTGTCAAACAATGAAGAATTTAGTGTGGTAAGAGAAACGTTAAATTCCATTTTTTATATTGTTTCTAGACAGACCTCTGCGTGACCTATAATACAGGACGTCCCATTAATTAGCACTAAGCCACGATCTAGGAACATGCAGGTTCCCCTGATTGTGATCGACACAGAAAATGAAGAAGCAAACCAACTACTATGGTCAATGCAGAGCGTCGCTTCAGATCTGAACAAGTTATCTGCTCCAGCGTTTGTGGAGCTGCAACATGTTTCCACCCTAGAATTGGTAGACAAACAGGAAGAGTTGACTGAGGGATATGTACAGTCACAGAGTGCAGGAAAGAAGCTGTAAAAAGAGACGGAAGAGCTACATCAGTTCCAGGGGTAGCTAGAAAAAGAGAAGGTCTAATAAATCAATGCATTAAAGGAGGTGTAGGCCGACCTACATCATAAGGTTGCTGAGGAAATTACTGAACTTAAGAAGGTGCAAGACTGCCTTATTGTTGAATAAGCACAACTATGTGCAAGATGTAGTGAGGTTGAGCAAGTTGTTGATGAGGCTTGTCACTATATTTTTGAGAGCACGACAAAGCTTACAATGGTTGCTAAGGCCAAGCACCTTGGAGAAACCATTATCAAGCTCCAAGATACCAACCTGATTCTCAATGCCCTGGTCCAACCTATGACACCATTGGAGCAGGTGGATGAAAGGAAGGATTCTATTGAAGAAATCATGACCCAGTTTAAAACAATGGAGCAAAAGGAAAAAATCATTATGGAGGCGACAATGCAGTTTCAACAGAGCATTGTCCAAGAAGAGCAGCTTGATCAGTTAATAGTGCAGGAGAAAGAAGCTGAAGACCAGTTAACAATGTTGAAGACGTCGCTGCAGGAAATGTCGCTGATGGTGCAGATCACAATGGCCGAGGAATCAAAATATCTTCAGCAGAGAGCCCCCCATGCCAATGAATGCCAACAAAAGCATCGTGCCGAGCTAGATGAGTTTCAAGAAATTACTGGACAGTTGGTTCTTAAAGCAGTCACCATGCTGTAGGTGGTGCAAGAGAATTGATAGACGGTTGACAATAAATCTAGATAGGAGCACACGGTGTAGAAGACTTTGAATAATTGACAATTTTTTTCCAACAAAGTCCAGCTTCAGGTTTGTGAGATGGCATTTTTGCTGCAACATACCAATAAACACTTTTTTTAGCAATTATTGGTATTCTTTCATGGTGGGTTATTATGGTTGGGAAAGCTAATACATGAGGATGTTGAACTTATTGCAAGCATCATAGGCCTTCCATTTACAGCAATGGACCCAACCCCACTTCTCAAGAAGGATAAAAAAGTGGTAATAGCTATGGGGATGAAGGAAAAATATGATGTAGTAAGAAATAAAAGATGATTTCTAATCGAGTCCATTAATTATTGTACTATCTAATTTGTGCAAAGGTGTTGGAATCCAAGTTACTTCACAGGATGCATCAAGAGCAATGTACTGCGGGAGCAATTACTTAGTGGAACTCTGCACAGAGGTAGTTAAGATCAATTGGTGTCAGTTCTTGTTGATTGAGCTACTCCAGCATTCTACTGACACACAAAAAAAGAGTACAACATTTCACTACTCATGGATGTTAATTTTAATTTGATTTATAGCATGGCATGACCCCGCCAAAATACAAAGGGGTAGATATTCTAGTAACTTGCATGGGAGCGAGATATCAAAACATTTGGTTCGACAAGGAAAAAAGGAACGATCAACATAAAATAACATTGAATTATTTATGCATGGAAAAGATATAAGAAACCAAGTAAAGGGCATGTACATGTTAGATAATGCGGCTATTCACGATTTTGTTAGGTTTTTAGATTTTAGATTATCGCACACCATATCAACATCCAACCTCGACAAGATCAACAACATCAAAGTTTTCCAACCCAAATCATAATGATAGAGGAAGAGGTTGAAGAAATTGTTGATACTTGGCTGAAGGAATGGCACATTCTACTGCCAGAATATCAGCTATGTCAAGAGGAAGAACAACTGCAAAAGGAAAACCCACCACCGCCAGATGAGGGCCAAGAAGATGAAAATCCATTCAAGGATTTGGAGTGAGCAGAGAGCTAGTCCAATCCAATCCTAACAGATATAGACACATAAAAGGAAGAGGAATAACCTCATAAATATCAAGTAGAGTCTAGTAGGAAGAAAAAATAGATGAAGGATCATAGAATTGCAAATACCATAGACTTTGATAGTGGCGACGTGCAAATAATGACGAAGGAAATAGATGAAGCTACCCAGACTAGCTTCAAATCCATAGAGGAGTGACAAGGACATATTTCAGGTAAGGTTACTGATATGCTGAAAGCTTTGTGTAAAGCAGTTGGGTATGTTTAAATTTTTGTCGATTGTTTAGTCCCAACTGCCAAGTCGCAGGATCCACTAGAAACGTCAACAATGGATCCAATTGGAACAACAGTTCCAAAACCACAAATAAAAGTAGAGGTGTTACGAGGATTTATCAATCTAGGAAATCTAGAGTTTAATGACTTTGTGTGGGACCTCGACCAAATAACCATATATTTATCCATAATAAAGATGATTGAAGTGTATGCAATATAGAGTGTTGTAGTTTTCAAAATAAAAGTGTGAGAACACATGTTGGCTAAGCAAACGAAGGATGCAAACAAAAGTATTAAGAAAATGAAACTAGTAAGACAAGAAAATGATGAGAAGATGAAGGCATAGGAAGAAAATTGTTAGAGAATTGACAAAGTAGTATATTTGTCTTGTAAAAACTTTACAAAAGATGGAATAACATAAGAAATGGCACTAGATACCAATTTCACTAGACGTGGTAAGATAGAGACTGACCTTAGGAAGATGGTCACAAAGAATTAGGAACAGGTGAAAATAGGCACACCTCCACTGCTAATATAGGAAATAAGAGAAGAAATAAATGAAGCTACGAAGAAAGATGAAGAAGCAAAAATGATATGTGCAAACGATGTTGATCAAGTGTGTCAGAATTGGGAATCACTAATGTATGATAATAAATCATAGAAATTGCAAATGAAATGAAATCGCTTGAAGAAAATATCATGCATATAAGGAAAAACATGAATAAACTACCCTTACCGTAGAAAATGGCTAGGGAAACGAATATGAGGAAATTTCAACATAAAGTAACAGTGTCACACACACAACAACACCATGTGGAAAAGGTGAGAGAGATGCAGGCTGAAGTAGAAAGAGTTACAGGAATCATCAAACATGTAAAGAGAAGGTGCACGAAGGAGTGGGATCATTATAAAATATCATGCTAGAACATGTCAGTTTCGACCTACTGAAACAATTGTAGAAGACAGAGGAAGAAGTGTGAATAGAAGCAAAGTGAGTGGAAAAAATCATGGAATATTTTCAGAGTAAAAATCTGTGCAAGGAAAAAAATGGATGAATAGCTACAAGTGGCTTGGGGCGAGCCAAAGGTGATTTTTGGAAGCCTCTTGTGCTTAGGGAATGGAAGGTATAATTCACTTAGAATTCTAGATAAGTATGGAGAAGAGCGACATAAGAAGATAAAGGAGTTGCGATAGAAGTAGTAAAAGGAAGGAAGAAGAAGAGGAATCCGCGAGAGAAAAGGAAGCCTCGACAGAAGGAAGGAGTGCAACATGGGAAGATGCACTAGAATAATAGTATGAGAAGGCATGAAAATATGTGCAACTTGCAGAACGATTGGAAAACGACAATAAGGCATAACAGTTAGAAACTAATACGCCATAAATATCATGGGTACAAGTTTGGATAAATCCAATGAAAACCACACGTATGAAGGTATCTTTGTAATTCATGACGTTAGTGGTGTTAGACTAATCAACCCATAGTTACCTACATTAGAAATTAATTTAATTATTTTCGTCTTATTACCTAGTTTCCTAGATTCCATTCTATGCTAGTTGCCTTCTACATGTCCTAGAAGTCAACACATGCTAAAAATGAGTCATGGAGCGCTTGGGAAAAATCCTGGAAACCCAATTTCGTATGTTTTCTTTATTCCACATCCTCCAAAGTGCATATCTATTTTTTCTGAAAAACTGCCTTCTTTATTCTGATTTAAGGAAAAAGGAAAAGCTAGACTAGGTGTAGTTGACTTGTTTTTTGCCCACATCCTCCTCCCTCATTTTCTCCAAATAAAATCATGTATGAGTTTTCCTTCCATCCCTATTTATCTTTCCCACTTGGCTTAGCAAATTCATGAGCATCTTCATATATTTGGAAACTACTTTTTGCACCTATGGGGGATTTGACTAAATTTGGTAAGCATTCTTTTTGACTATTTCGAATGGCATATTTATGCATTTGATTCTCTCATATAATGATATATTGCAAAATCCTATCACTTCACAAGGTTGGCTATTGTACACTTATTCAATACAGATTAGTGTTATGCTTCAATTTAAGTCTCCTTTGGTGTTAATTTTGCATGATTGATTAGCAATTTTGTGAGTGTAATTGTTCCATCTCTAGGGTTCAATTTCCACATGGTATCAAATACTTTGTAGATTTATTTTTCTCCTTACAAATTGTTATTATAGGTTCGACATCATTTACTGGAAGCGCATTCTCCTGACTGTAGGGAACAGTTTCTAAGCTATGGACCAATCTTAGAATATCATCTTGACTCCATTCAATTTCTTTGAGTGGAAAGTTGAGATGTAAATATTGTTGAGAGAAAAATGTCTCTATAGGGTGACTATGGAAACTAAGGGAGACCCCAATGCAGAGAAAATTAAATGGCACAACAAGAGGGATGAGGCCTATGGTCTTTTGTGTCTGATCATTTTGAGAGACCTCCTCTTCCATCTTGATGGATTGACATTACCTAATGAAGTGTGGGAGAAGATAAAAGATATTTTTGGAAAGACATGTGAGATCAGAGGACATCAAATCAAGAATGAGCAGATCTCCTTGAGTCCCAATAGCTTCGAATCATTTCAAATTTACTTTTCCAAGTTTAAGGCCCATGTTTTGCAGTTGAAATAGTGTGGGATCGAAAAGAAGGAAGAGAAACTAGTCTTGGACATACTCTCTAAGCTTGGTCCTGACTATTCAGTGTTTGTTTCAAACTTCCATGCCACCAAGTTGACAGCTCCTTCCTGGAAGATGCCTAAGCTTGCAGAGTTCATGGAATCCCTCACACGAGAGCAAGATACGTTGGTAATTATAGGCACCATCAAACCTTCCAAAGACCAATATTTCGTTGCTATAGATTCAAGGGTGGATTCAAAAAGCAAGAGAAAATATAGAAAGACACCTGAGCAAAAGAGAGACAAGTTTAAGTCTCAAGTGGATCCCAAAGGTTCCAAGAAGAATTTCTAGAAGAAGAAGAACACAGGAGAAATGAGCAAGTGTGCATACTACAGTAAGGGCTGTCATCCTGAGAGCTCTTGTATAAAAAAACAAATTGACATGTTGACCCAACTCTTGGAGAAAAAAACATATGATTGAATGTGTTGCAGCTACAACATTTTCCCAAAATTCAAAAAAATTTGGGACCCTCCTTTTATTTCTTTTTTCTTAGCGCCTTGGTTTTGTTTGATGTTTGCGTAAGGATTACTTTTATGCCAGTGATGTTTTACGGTTTGTATTGGTTTTACCCTACCATCGGAAGTGTATTAGACTTTTGAGTCGGGAGTCTAATTATCTACACGCCCGTCGTTTCGGAAAAGAACAAAACATCAAGACCGATCCAAGGGTTATTGGTCTCCGATGCACTTTATTCGTCGACGACTATTTTAATATCCCGTCGTAATGTTTGTCTCTATGTCTTTTGCCATTGCAGAGGAGGTATAGCGAAGCTTCCCGAGGGTTGTATTATCCTTTTCCAATCCCCGCCATTTTGGTTCGCAGATCCTTAGCCTTTCAGCTTTCTCCGTTGTGCCTTTGGAAAGCACTATCCTTCCGATGTAGTTTGTTTTGCACTTGACCGATTTTTCATTTTCGCCGAAGTCATGTTTATTTTTACCTCTGATTTTGATGGTCTGCGGAACTCGGTGCCTTGATGGTTTCCATCGTTGCAGATTTTCAACCAACTATTGGTTCGAGGCCTTAGTTGGGCAAGCTCCGATGTAAGGTTTTATTTGTTTCTCTTGCCAACACCATTGCGGTTTTCCTAACCGTTTCATCATCATTCATTACGGAGGCGATACTGACAAGATTTCCGATCCCATAGTCATTTTGCCTCCCGATTGGTTTATTTTTCCCACCGACTATATGTTGACCACGGTGTATATATTGGGGTTGGGGTTTATTCTCTTTTTATTGTTGTTTTGCGATTTACCCGTGCTGTCACTGTCGCTTTGAGCAGACCATTGTAATCTTTGTTGGTACTTCACTCCTAGCTGGCTCTGTCGTGGAGGTTTGTAGTTTTTCCTCGACGAGTCGTGCAGCACATTGCCAGGTAGGCCTTGATTCCAATTTTACCTTTTCCATTCGATTAGTTGGACTAAGTTTGTCACCCTTGGTTAGTTCCTGTCTCGGCGGTTGGTGGATACCTAGTTTTCCATTTTCAGAGTGTATATATAATCTAGGTAATTCGTATGGCTACCCGGTGGGGGGTTCTGTTGTTTTGCTTGATTATTGCATTCACGGCCATTACGAGCTTGTAACCCGCACTTAACTGCTGGGGAAACCGGTGCAAACAGTCATTACGCTATCAGCACCAATACCCCCCAGTTTGTGTATGGTCGTCCGGGGAGGGCGTTTTCTTGTTTACTTCAGACATGCCGAGGTTTTGGTTCCCCAGTATGGTCGCCCTCGTTTTTGTGAACGAGAGTCATGATGTTGGAGTTATGTCCCTTAGGATGAGATTGTTAAAATTTGAACATGAACCACGAACCAATTTCGAGTTCGGAATGCATTATCTATTCAGATCTTGATGCGAGTGTGTTTTGCAAGAAGCAGCTTCCTCTTATTTGATGTTTTGTTCTTTTCCAGAAACGACGGGCGTGTCAAAACATCAAGACCGATCCATTATTACTTCCTCTTATTACAAAACATCAAGAACAAAACATCAAGGCCGAATGTATCCAATGTTTGAGAGGCACCACCTCCTTCATCTTATGATTTCTTTGTTCAACCACTTTTATATCTATCATTACCACCAACCTCAAGCTTACAGTGAGTATCTTTCACTTGGGATTAGGCCTCATATTTTCCATGGAACGATTTAGTTCATAGCACTGAGAGGGGAATCTTTTTCGTTTTAGAAAAACCATGATATTATGAGTTGATTATGCAAATATTTAGTATGTGTTGGTTTTTAGTTTTTTTGGCATATTGGTTGTGCGCATGAATACTTGATTTGAGTATTGTTTGTTTGTTTTCATAACTACAATCATGCTTAACCTAAATGAGGTAAAATGCCCATATAGTTTGGCTCCACTTTTTGAACGTTATCTAGGAATGGCCCGACCGAACCTAAAGCAATTTCTGTGTATGACAGGAAAATTCTTCAGTATCCGAGATGTGTAAATGGCAGAAGAAGAAGGATCCTGTAGTAGAGGAGGAAGCTGAGGTTGAAATTGTCACCAGAGTTGAGTACACCTACGAGGATACTAAATGCATAGTTGGTATGGAACTTGAATATAAATGGGGGGAAGTCTATAGATTAATAACAAACCAGGAGGTACCTGACACAGGTTTTGAGGAGGAAACCATATATGCGAATATAGAGAGATCTGTGTTGATGAGAGTTGCTACTAGACTTGAGATTTTCCTGTGCTCAGAGGTGATTGGATTGTATTTCAGAGGTGCTCAGAGGTGATCCATTTTTCTTCCTCTTATTATTACTTGATGGAAGATGGATTGTATTTCAGAATGTATGGATCCTCCAGAGCACCCTCACTACTACCAAAATATGCCACTGACTATGTGGTCCACAAAGAGACAGTTAGGCAAGTCTTTTTAGATGGCATAGGGATATTTTTATTTGAACATAAGAAAGCAGCTTATCCTCCCTTACCATTAAGGTTGGGAAGCTATAAGTTCACAAGAGTGAAGAAAGCTGATGAATTTGTGGAGGAATTGGGAAAATAAATTTCCAAAGGAACGATTCCTAGATTAAGGTGGCAGAGCACTGCAAGGAGGCAAATGTACATTTCAAATACGCAAGCCACTTGGAAAAAGATGAATCTATTTTCCGGAGTGCAGAGACCACAACTGCTTTGAGAATAATATTTAAAAAGAAAATTACCACCAAAGGTGGGAAATGACAGGATGAGGAGGAAGAAGCTAGAAAAAGGGATGAAGATGCTAGGAGGCTAGCACAAGAAGCTGAAAGTTGGCTCAAAGGTGAAAAAGAGAAAAAAAAGAAGAAGATGGATGCGGAACTGAGGAAGCAGAAAGTAGGAAGGTTAAAACTGACAGGGGCTGGGACATATCAACCATCTTTCAATCCTATAGACAGTCAGGCTCAGGGCCTGGGTGACTCTGATGTCCAAGATCATGAGGTAGTTGCTAGTAGCGCATTGGGGCAGGCTGTTGTCCCTACCCTAAGACTAATCCATTTCGAGCAGAAGAAAGGGGAGGAGGTACTAGATTTCAATACTATTTTTTATGATAGAGAAAGAAAAAGAATAGTAAAGAGGACCGAAAGGATAAATGACACAACAGTGGTGTATGGGAGAGACAAGGATCCAAGATTCACCATCAGAGCTCGGGATGCATTGATCCATGATTCTGAGGACAATGTAGATCGAATAATGAATGATCTTGAACAGTCAAATAAGTCTGCTGCCCAGCTAAAGGACACCGTGAGAAGAGAGAGGGAGGAAAGTAGTAGATTGAAAAAAAAGTTTTAGGATATACAACATGAAATAAAGTCTTCAAAATTTGAGCTCTAGTTCCTCCAAGTAGAGAAGAAATCTCTGGAGGTTTCCCAAGGAAGTCTAGATAAATTGCAGCAGGAATGTCAAGGGTTAAGGACAGAAAATGATGAGTTGAAGACGGTATGTGAAAGTCTTCACATAGAAAAGGAGCAGCTGCTAGGAAACATAGGGGAGTTAGAGCTACAGAAAGCTACCTCGGAGGAATGTGAGAGGCAATCTCAGGGGTAGACTGTGGAGCTTAAAGAATAGGTTACCTCATTAACAACATCTCTAGAAGAGGCCAAGGAACAGCAAGTCAACCTTCATCCTTTCAAGTAGCATGTTCTAGCACAAAGGAGCAAGATGCACTAGTTGCAAGTAGCCATAGAGGAAGAAAGATGCAAGATCTCGCAGGTAGACAATCAGCTAGAAGGGATTTCAAAAACCTCTTCATATTTTGTAGACAAATCGCAGGACATCTTAGAAGTCATGACAGGAAGAATGACAAGATTAGAAGCAAATGAGGAAACCTGTGTAGATCTGCTAGCAAAAGATCAACAAGGCCTGAGGCAAGACTGTGATTTATTGGAGTTTTCCATAAATACAGCCGAAGAATTCAAAAAGGCTGTCAAAAATACAAAGGGGGCTTGTGCAGATTTCTTCAGGAGGATTTTGATTACTTATAATCGTTTCTAGGTTGAGGCTGAACACAGAATGGATACCTTTCCAGAGCACAGCCTGTTTTTGGAGATGTTACAAAGAAAATATCAGGAAGATGAACAAAGGGTTCAGCACATCAAATCCCTTGACGAGCAGACCCTGAGAAAGGAAGTGGCTCATTCTGCGATTAGTGTGCAGTTACTAGAGGACCAAATTCGCATGAGCTCAGCCAAGATAGAAGTAATAAGAAATGAGGCTGCTAAATTTGAAATTAATATTCATTTCTTAAAACCTTCTGAGTTCGAAAGCATTGCCTGAGAGGCTTCACCGTGGAAGAAGTTCTTGAATAGTCACGTTGGACCCTCCTCATCAGCATTTTTTGTTTATTTTAATATATTAAAGAAAAATATGGGAGGTGAAGCATTGGGGAAGCCTAAGAGTTATTTGTGGGAAGCCCAACAGTTTTGCTCTTTTTGTTTAAATATAGAAGATTTATATAAGAGGAGGGATTTTTTCCCACTGAGATTTGTGAGGACATATTGTAAGAAGAACTATTTTCTTTTGCAATAAATAATTACAATTTTCCTGTTGGAGAAAGCTTGGTGGAATGTTCACATGTTGTGCTATGGATTTGTTGAAGATGAACTATTTCGTTTTCAGCTTTGTCTCCATTAATTGTGAGATCGTTCTAACTCTTTGAACCTATGTTCTTGTATGAATATTCTGTGGTTTATTTTATGAAAATTTCCACTATGAGTAATGAATGTTGTTGATAAACAATCAGCTATCTGGTTGTTCAAATATCTTTAATGTTCATGTGTTTTGAAAGAAGTATCAACTATCTGTGATTTTTCATAATGCATGTATAAAATACACTACTCATTAATGAATGACAATTTTTCTCCCTAGGGATAGGTTAGGTAGTTAGTTTTAATTTCTTGATGTATGTCATTTACATGCGAGAGAGTTTAAGATGAGAGGTAAGAACCTGCGCTTCACATTGTGACCACTCCTCGTATTCTCTATCAATCTGCATTTTAGATAGGCACTTGCATATCATACTTAAAACTAAAAAACACAAAAATATACACGGTGGACGGGGACGCAACCGATAAAACCTTTTATTTTTGTTACTTGACCTACTGTAGCCGGACCGCAAACCAGACGGATTCCCTACACCAAACAATGACGGGCTAGTTGGGAACATTGACTCGGAAGAATCCCTTGGTGTTGTTGCCTACGAATTTCGAGGCCTCAATAGAATGCTTACGGAAAAAAAAGTAGAATCCACAAAACCAAAATAATAATGGAACCATGGAGAAAACTCCTTTAATATTTAAAATATCTTTTTCATGCAAGGTGTCTATTAATATTTATTTTAAAAATTTCAAAACAAAACTTAACCATTTTTAATTGAAGATCATTGCTAAGGTTACTTATGCTTTCAAGAAAGCACAAAACTAAAATTCAGAACTTTCCACTTACAATGTAACATCAGAGCGGCCAGAAATTTCAATAGAGGCAGCTCTTGCCAACATTTCCTGGCACTGCTTGTAAGAATCTTGACTTTGTAGTCGAATCTGCTTATAAAACTCTGTGATAAACTATTCTGCTTGTCTATCCACAAGAAGAGGGAAGAGATAATACATGGAGGACTTGGTAGACTGGCCAACACAAGAACACTGTTGTTGTGGTAGCTGTTGATCTTGACAGCTCTGCCATGCGTGCCATGCGTTTTCCTGCGTGACGATCAAGAACATAATGGAAGGAACTCCAGCTCGCAAGGATCATAAGCCATTGCTGAAGCACTCACTATTTGGTAAGAAAGTTATTGTTGAAATCCATTAGCAGGACAAATAAAGAACACTGAAGTTATTGTTGATGCAGTCACTATTTGGTAAGAAAGTTGGCTTTATTGTGATGGAGAAGATAGCAATTCACACCATAAATTGAATCAATAATCAGTAGAGATGATCATATTGTATATTAGTGTTTTTGAAATAGCAATCCACACCATGAAGCCAAGCAGTGCCTATTATGAAACTGGCATAACGACTACACAGTTTGCTGGAATCAGGTTTTGATCTGAAATTCTTATAGGAGTAAGCTATTTGATTAGCATCTAGGAACGCCCTAGAACAAGCACAATAGGGTGAGTGGATACAGGGATCATGTCCGGCAGGTGATCAACAGCTGGGCAAAAGCTAGAGAAGAAGCATAATCTATGGGTCTCTGTTTCACTGAAGGAGGGTAACTTTGTAAGCTATAACTTCACGGGGTGGCTGGGACCTGGTGCAAATGGTGGGTAGATAGCTTACTCCTTCTAAAAAGTATGTTAAAAAAACCAAAACAAAAAAATAATTTACATATAATTAACTTAGAGATGGTTTATTTTTCAACTTAACAAAAAAAATATATTTTAAAATTTTCATGTCAATATAAAAAAAAAAGTGTGTCGAGACAGGCTGATATCACCATTGTAGGCAAATTGTTTAAGATATATTTACACAAAGTGGCCTATAAAAATTATGTGTTAGCTTTCTTAAATATATTTTTATGCTTTTATTTACACAAAGCCGCCTATAAAAACTGTGTTTATTTACACAGAGATGTGTTAGCTTTCTTAAATATATTTTTATGCTTTTATTTACACAAAGCCGCCTATAAAAACTGTGTTTATTTACACAGAGACGCCTATAAAAACTGTGTGTTAGCTTTCGTAAATATATTTTTTATGCTTTCAGGATTTGGTTAAACATATTCATTTGCAGAATATTATTCCTGTCCGTTGAAATTCACAAGTTTCATATCAATTTAAGCAAGCGTCCAGCGTGGCTGATACGAACCTTGTAAACAAATTGTTTGACATATAATTACACAGCCAACTTAAAAAAAATCCTATGTGTCAGCTTTCGATTGGAAATATAGTTTTTATGGTTTTTTACTATTTCGTTAATCTTATTCATTAGCAGCATATAATACAAACATATTATTTTTATCTTTACAAAATTCTTCCGGACATTGATTAAGGTTTTGAATCTATTGAAATTCACAAATTTGACATAGATTTATATAGATATTGACAAAAAGCGGTTAGTCAATGACAATCAAAAGATGTAATATAATGAATCAAAATGACTCCGCAAGGCCTAAATGAATAAAAAGATTTGCACAGGAAAATAATGATTGAACAACCATGCAAGAAATTTATAAAATTGATGTCGTAATTTGTGTTTGACGCAAATAATGACAATAGTAATAACCAACAATATCCCGAAGGTTATGAAAAATTACAACCACGAGTTATCTAACCAAGTGCCCCCTAGAACCAAACACGGAGACGAAAGTGCTGCAATTACTTTTCAACCAAACCAGTACCTGGTGTCCGATCTGCCTGGATGATATTCTGGTAAACTGTTTCAAGTGTGGGATTCAGCATCTGAGTCTTCAACCAAACCTTAGAGTTTTGAAGTATAACCTCAAAACTCTAACAAGAATCTAGGATATAACCTTTATTTGCAATACCTTAATTCCAAATGCAATCTTTGAAACCAATTTAATTCTATTGGATCGCATATTATCCAATATTTCTTAACAATTATGAATTTATGATAAAACCACTATTTGTAATACCCTAATTAACTCTTTTGGAACTCATATTATCTAATATCTTGACTTAATTATTAAATCATAACCAAAACTCTAACTAGAATATAGGATGAAATGGCTATTTGCAATACCGTAATTCTAGATGCAATATGTGGAACCAAGTTAACTACCTTAGATCCCATATTATCCACTATTTCTCAATAATTATGGAATCACCACCATAAACTCTAACAAGATAAAAAAACTATCTATACAAGGAAATGAAAGAAGTATTTAGTGAACAGTCTATATAGTGTGGCTTGTATGAGACTCAAGCAAATAATTTGCCTTCTTTCTTTTTAAATTTTTATCGATCAATGGTAAACTCTTGAACTAGAAAGTGCTACAAGTCTTGTACTTTTAAGAGATAGACTGCCCATACAACATACTCATCTCCATTAAATATCTGCCATAAACCTTCTTGTTTTAACAGATTTCTTACCTATTCAAATTCTTCTGATAATGCTTCTGGTAACACCATCTTCAAAAATAGACCTTCGTCTCTACATCACAACCTCCATTCTTAATAAGAATGGATGATAAAGATGGATTTGAGCAAAAATAAATGCATTCTTAATAAGAATGGATGATCAAAATAGATTTCAGCAAAAATAAACGGTGGCGCTTCCTTGAAACAATGCCAATCCTTCACTTTTTTTTCTTTGCAGCGAGACAGTACAAATCTTTTAATTGGTGAAAGTTGATCTCGTAATAGGTGAAAGCTGAGTGAGCAAGTCAATGGGGACTCATATGGGGAGTCTGCAAGCGTTTTCAACGTGAGCAGAGTGTTCGATTGACTCAATTAGGGATTAACCGAACGGATCAATCCGATAGCGTTATTTAGATGATGGAACTAAATCCATTAACACCGTCTCTCAGAGAGCACTAACGCAGAGATCTCAAAGGGTTAACCCTAGTCAACGCCTATTGTAAATGTATGCTTTTAGGGAATCAACATTGGGACTTCCAACTTTTTTAAAATAAAAATAGATGCATGAATGAATCAAGGGTTGAATGAAGAGATCTGCCTCTCCACTTGGTTATGTAGGAGAAAGAATCTAGGGTTTTTCTTTCCACATAGAATCTGGGGTTTTTCTTCCCTTCGGGTGTTATAAGATTGACTCTAAGATCAATCTTTCACAACTCATGAGTGGTCTCCAAACTCATGGGTGGAGCTTCAACACGAAGTCAGCTCTCAGAATGGTGCCATATCTGTGTGCCTTTGGAGGATCTTATGCATATCTAAATCTAGGTCGTGGACTTCAGATCCGGAGATGGGTTTACGAGATCTCCAAAAAATAAAGCCGGTCAAGTCACATACAAGAAATAAAAGAAAACATCAAGGACTTTGGAACCCTAGAATGCAATGTGAGAATACAAATTAAGACGGATTTGGGTTTCTCACAAAAAGTGCTTTCCACTTTCTGAAAAGACAAATCTAGGCTTCTGTCCCAAAGTGATTTCCACTCTATGAAAAGCCTTACCCTAGGATTTGGCGGTACCCTCTCATACCATGTTAAAGATAACAATGGAACACACACAAGCACTGTGAGCTTTCTCAATATTAATCAACTAAATATATAGTGGGAGAATACCATAGATGACACATTACTATGGCTAACTAACTAACTAACCACATGTGAGATTACATTCTTCATATGCAATACTATAATTCCAAATGCAATTTCTTAAACCAAGTAAACCCTCTGAACAAAACACACCATAAAAAAATAACCCCAACCAACAAGCAAACCCGATCTTAGCTTGGCTCACAAGCAATTGTAAAACCATATACATAAATGTGGATGTGGAAATAAAAACACACAAAAATAAAAATTAACCAATCCAGATCCCAAATACTTAGTGCTAAGATAAAGAAATGATAAATAACTAATAACAAGAGTTTAACATGTACCCAAAACATATTTACTTAATCAGCTATGTAATAAGCTTCACAAAAGTAGAGTACTTACCAAATTGAATGACCGAAGACAAGATTTGAACACTCTACCCTAGGAGTGCTCTCTGCTTTTTTCTTCACTTATAAGTGGGAAAGCCTCTTGAAAAATAGGTTAAGGAGTCAATTTATATAGCCACAAAAGGAGTCTAGTTGACCTATTGGAATAACAACTAATAATAATTTTAATTTTATTTTATTCATTTATTTTTAATATTTATATATATATATTTGAAATTTTAATTTATATTTCAAAAATTCAATTTATATTTTGAAATTTCAATATAAGATTAGGGAAAATATTTTAAAAATATAGTTTTATATTTTTTACTTGTAAAATTGTTATTCCTAAAAAAAGGATTTGTTTATTTTTTTTATGATAATGAATGTTATTTTAAAACATGCTAAACATAACCAAAACTATTTAAGGTTAAAAATATGGGTTTTATGTTGATATATCACAACTTTAGATACAAAGGAGTAGGGTATGTAACATTGTAAATAGTACCAATCAAATCTTGGTCCATTTTCACCCTACTGCTTTGTATCTAAACTTGTGATATATCAACATAAAACACATATTTTTAACCTTAAATAGTTTTGGTTAGGTACCACATTGTAAACAGTACCAATCAAATCTTGGTCCATTTTCCCTTAAATAGTGGATTCCCTTTTCCCTTTTGTTTTTACATGACCCTTTTATTATTACATTAAATTATTATACTTATTCTAATGTTTAAGATTTAGGTGTGACATGCTCCCCCACATTAGGAAACTCATCCTAAAGTTATAACTCCATAGAGAAAAATTGAAAGACTTACTCATTTAGTCATGTAGTTAATAGGTAATAGAGATATATCATACTATTGAGAAAACCATTGATTTATACTAACCAAAATTTTACCAATCCCCCTAAAATTATATGTATGATAAATTAGTGAATCCCCATAATACATAGGAAAGTGCAAATTCTAGTTTATTAATAATATAATATGTATATATAATTTTTTGGGAATCTTCTACTAAACTATAATATCTTATAAATTTTGGGTATTTGACAAAATTATAAAATCTTGGTAAACATCTTTAACAAAATTATAAAAACTTATAAAATTTTTGGTGAATCTTTCACAAAATTAGAAAATCTTGTAAAAACTCGTTGAGTCTTTTGCTAAACTATACAAACTTGTAAATTCTTGACATATTGGTTGAAATTTGACTTAATACAAATTTCTAGATGGCTTTGTATTCAATTTAGACTTGCGATGTAATCTTGCACTAGAACACCTTACAAACATCATCCAACTTTTTTTGGTGACCAATTTGTCAATTTGCAGTTCCACTAATAGACCGATTCTAATTGATCCCTAAATGGCACATGCCAAATGCTGGTTTCTAGTGTGTTTTCTACGACCGATGACCACGAAAATATTTATCCTTGGGAGTAGGTCACAAAGCATGTGTTCAAATTCAGAATTGGATTAGCCTTTGATGCATTTCCCACCTTCAAGCATTCATCACAATCTGTAACATAATATTACAACCCTAAGTATAACCATAACACCCCGGTTTTGACCCTATTGCATTAATGTATATCATGTAAATATTATATCGAATAATGACAAGGAACTCAAGGCTAAGGACCTGTCATTGATTGCTCTGTGGTATATAGGCGATCATGGTTGATGCCTATTGTTTCTGTGCTAAGTCAAGCACGCTTGTAAACATCATGTAAATATGCAATATAATGAAAACCCATGACTAGCTATGTCAATGCAACGAATAATGAGATGGTGGTATGATTTTCCCAAGGATAAGGGGGTGGGAATTTTAACCTTGAGTGTGTTTGGGGAAAAGCCATCTGTCATGGGAAGCACCCATCAGAACTCTCAACTACCCTCTTTCTTTTCTTTTCTTCCTAACCATTCATTCCGCCAAGAAATTGTTGAGGTAGTTATTGCTTGGAAAGCAAAAAGTATGGAAAATTTGAAATGGGGCAGAGCACCCAATTCTGTAGTTTCATGCTTTGCTTGCAGGAACAAGAAAACACTAGAACCATATGTCAATTTGACCCATGCATTCATGCCTGGTTCCTACTTTCACGTTTTTGAGAGTTGTGGGATGTTCTGGCTCATTATCATTCATCCCATTCGATCATGGAATCATCATCTTCATCCCCCCCCTCCCCCGCGCCCCGATCGTCATGTAGAGGCAGAAGAATACCATATCATTTCTTCTATGTATGTATCCTTTCCATTCTGCGAGTGTGTTTTTCATGGAAATTGTGGTATTTGTTGTGTTGTAGCATTATCCTAAACTTCAGATTGTATGAGACCCTTGTACTCATGGTCATAGTAAGCTTTTGATGTAGAGTCTCCCTGTCGTTGTTGTGTTGTGAACCCTACTTAGTGCCTAACTGTGTGCGAGACTTAGGAATGGGAGAGACGTTGAATGCACCTGATAAACATGGTGTCGAACCTCATACTAAGATAAGAGTGCTAGTGAACATGCCATGCACATCTTGAAGAGCACTGGAAGGGAAGGTGTAGCTTGAGGGACTATGGAGCAGAGAATGGGATAGTTCCTTGTGTTGGGTGTGTAAGCAGAGGGGGGATCCAGGATAGATATATCTTGTGAAGGTGTCCTTATCTTGGTCGATGAGCTCACTAGCTTAGTAGTTCATCCTGCCCATTTCCTTAGAAACCGGATAAACACAAATGGAAAGATGGCTTCGCTGGTAGTTTGATAAACCCCATTTCTTGGCTTAGCTGTGTCTGTTGCACCTGACCTTGTAACACCCGTGTAATTAACCTTTGGTTGGACAGTCTCATAATCCCAACTGCTAATACTAGCTTAGCTAGGTAGCCTAATAAACCCAACAGTGAGATGGCTTGACTGTGAACAATATGATAAACCCATATGTTGGCTTGACTGGTCCTTAAAGGTGAATGTTGGCTTGACTGTGAATAGTCTGTGAAACCCAACTGTGAGATGGCTTGGCAGAGTGGCCTATGAAACCCATCTGTTGGAGTGTTTTCCCATATAGACAGATAAACCCAACTGTGTTGACTTGGAAGACTGTTATTGCACCCTGGCTATGTGTTAGTCTACTAGTGTTCCCTTATCCCTGTAGGAAATCATTCCCATTTCGGGGGTAGCAATGTTGCTGAGAGATTAAGGAGCACACTGGCCTATGGTTGGGTGGAACGTTGCAACGACATAGCAGGTTGCGAGACAAGATTTCTTTAAGATAAGTGTTTTTGTCCACATAATTTTCTGTGACTGTATTTCTTCCATTGTATTTGCTTATTGAAATGTGATGGATATGTTTGGTAAGGGCCTATATGACCTGATCAATCCACGAATTCAGCTAAAAAATTGAGTTTTTTGCTAGAAATCCTCATTTGCGTAGTTTGTGGGATGGGGGACGCAGAACGTCATTTCGCAGGTTTTGGTTTTCGCATATTTTCCTTTTTTAACTTTCCTTCCACAACTTGCAGGATGCGTGATGCGGAATGTCGTTTTGCAGATTTTGGGTTCCACAAATTTTTTTCTTTTCACAACTTGCGGGATGCGAGATCGCGGTATTGTGATTTCCATATTTCCAAGCCCGCAAGTTAAGTTTTCACGGAGTCGATCTTCGTGGGATGATTCCCTATCATTGGTCTATTTCTGATGCAGGATGCAGGACGCGGGATGCAGGTTGTAGGAAGTCAGATCGAGACTTTGGGTAACTTTGGACCCTGCATCTTGGGATTTCCGCAACGTTGATTTTTGCAGGTGAATTTGGAACCATTGATTTAGATTCGGTCTATGGGATCGTTTACAACCGCTGATTTTGTCATGTTTCCTCTCTGCCATTCAATCTCCTCTAATATTTTTCCTTGCAGATTGTTGAACTGATTTAACATTGAAGGTTCTTAATGAAAATTTTAATTCCACATAATGATGGGGTATGGGTATGTGACAATGTGGTATCAGAGCTGTGGGTTGTAACATTAGGCCTGGATGGGTTGGATAGCAGTCAAGAGTACCCTACAACATGGTATTAGAGGCTGTGGGTTGGAGCATTGGGCCTAGATAGGCCAAGTGATAGTAAGTAAATGGTTTTGATTTTTAATTACTATGTATTTGACCAAATGGTTTTGGTAACACATTTTGCTGAGTCATAGTACATTTGGAAAATTAAATGGTGGTTCAGCAATGAGAACAAATGACGAATATGATGCTCGGGACTCCTACGAGCATGCACGATATGCCATGGAGGAAAATGTTCGAGTTGGAAATGATGACATAGAGTCTAATGGAAGGAGATTCCAAGAGACACCACTAGATATTTTCGCCACCATGAGAATCTTGATTAAATCCCAGGAAGAGCAGCATTAGTTGAATGTTTCTATGTTGCAAAATTTGATAGACTTGGAAAGAAAGATAGACTCTGGGTAGGGTAGAGTGAAACCCAAAGGCAGTAAGAGCAGTACTAGAAGAAGAAGAAGAAGGACTTCTAGTAATCCATCTAACTCAAAGGATTCCAGTGGGGATTCAAGCTCTTCTTCTTGTAAGGGAATGAGAAAGAGGCCCCACAGGGATCTCATTCGAGATGAATTTAAGAAGGCTAAACCTCCTATGTTTGATGGCGAGGTAAATACTAGACAAGAGGCTAAAGCATGGCTTCTTGGGATAAAGAAGTACCTCAAATTTTAGGATTATTTGGGGAACATGAAGGAAAGGGTTTCCAAATTCAATCTAAATGGAAGGGAATCCATTTGGTGGGAGCACTTCAAGCAAGTTAGGAAGATTAGTGAGAGGAAACTTAAGCGGAAATGGTTCCAGAATTATTCAAGCAGAAATATCTCTCTGACATGTACTATGATGAAAAGATCAAAGAATTCCATGAGATGAGACTAGGACAGCAGACCATGAAAGAGTATGCGAATAGGTTCCTAGAACTGTTGAGATATGTCAAGTACATCAAGGATGAAAAAGGTGAAGGTTCAGCGTTTCCTGAGTGGATTGCCTCAGTATTACAAAGACAGAATAGAGTTTTATGAGCCTAGAATTCTTGAAGAAACAATTAGCAAGGCTAAGTATTGCTATGAGCAAATAAAAGGGAAACCTGATTACCATAAGACATGGAAGGATAAGAAGAATGAGAAGTTTGACCAAAGAAAGAAGGGTTTCAAACTTTTTAGATTTAGGAATCAGTAGAAGCAGCCATCACAAGCTGAGAAGCAACCAGCCAGAGTGATGGGAGAGAAACTAAGAGATCCACAACCGAAAAAAGAACCTTTCAAATGTTGGATATGTGGAGGACCCCACATGCGCAGGAATTGTCCACTCGAGAATGAGAGTGCAAGGCCAACTTACAACATGTAAGAAGCAGAAACAGTGGGTCAAGTAGCAAGGGACGTCCCTATGATTTATGTAGCACTAGAGGACCACCAGGCAGATCACCAATCCACTGTGGTTGAAGTTGCAGGTAAGATTGTTGATTAATCTATTTCTATCTTGATTGACCCTAGTTCTACTCACAGTTACATTACTCCGAGAGTAGTGGAGATTTGTGCCTTTAAGAAAGAAAGGGATAGCAAATCTTGGTTAGTTCAATTATCCACTGGAACTAAGAGGAAGGTTAGTGAAGTGATAGAGAAATTTTCATTGAGTATGAATGGATTGCTCACTAGTGTAGATCTTAATATTCTACTGCTTGGTTCCTATGATTTTCCCATTGGAATGGATTGGTTAGAAGCTCACAAAGTAAAGCTTGACTGTTATAATAAGTCTTTTGAGTGCTTGGATGAAGAAGGAAACTCAAGTATTATGGAAGGTATTTCGAAGGTGATTTATTTGAGGCATGTTTAAGAAATATAGTTGAAGAAATTCTGTAGGAAAAGTTTGTAGCTATATGCAAATCATATTTTGGAGGAAACAGAGAGTGAAACTTCTAGGTTGGAGGACTTTCGTGTGTTGCGGGAATTTAGGGATGTATTTCCTGATGAGATTCCATGGTTTCCTCCAAAGAGAGACATTGATTTCACAATTGAGCTTGTGTCGGGAGTAGCACCAGCGTTCAAGACACCCTATACAATGAGCACGCTAGAAATGTTAGAGCTGAAGATGCAGCTGCAAGAATTGTTGGAGAAAAAATATATCAGACCCAGCATGTCTCCGTGGGGAGCACCATTTCTGTTTGTAAAGAAGAAAGATGGTACACTCAGTTTGTGTATTGATATAGACAATTGAACAAATTTAAAGTGAGGAATAAATATTCTTTACCTAGGATTGATGACCTCTTTGATCAAATGATAGGAGCAAAGGTATTTTCCAATATTGACTTGAGGTTTGGTTATCATCAGGTGAGATTCAAGGATGAAGACATTCATAAGACAACCTTTAGAACAAGGTATGGAAATTATGAGTTTGTAGTGGTACAATTTGGTCTCACAAATGCACCAGCTACATTTATGTGCCTTATGAACAATGTCTTCAGTAGGTATTTCAACAAGTTTGTTCTTGTTTTCCTTAATGACATTCTTGTTTATTCTAAGAATGAGGAAGAACATGAAGAGCATTTGACATTGACATTACAATTACTTCAGGAACATCAGCTGTATGCAAAGCTGAGCAAGTCTGATTTCTATAGAGATAGAATTTAGTACTTGGGTCACATTATAACATAAGAACGTATATTGATGGATCCTGAAAAGATTGAAGCCATTATGAATTGGCCTAATCCAAGAAGTGTGATAGATGTGAGATATTTTATGTGACTTGCAGGATATTGTAGGAGATTCATTAAGGGATTCTCTAAGGTTGTAGATGACATCACTTCTTCACACAAGAAGGGGATAAAGTTTGAATGGACCTCGAGGTGCGAGGAAAGCTTCCAGTATTTGAAGAATATTCCCACCTGTGCAATACTGTTGAAGGTTGCAGACCCAGAGAAAGATTTTGTTGTATGTACCGGTGCATGCGGTAAAGGGTTTGGAGGAGTCCTTATGCAAGACATTGACGTTGTATGTTATGAGTCAAGAAATTTGAAGGAACATGAAAAGAACTATGCTACTCATGATCTAGAGCTTGCAGCCATAGTACATGCTCTCAAGATATGGAGGCATTACTTGATGGGAAGCAGATTCGAGTTAAGGACAGACCATTGTGGTCTGAACTATTTGTTCGATTAGTCTACTCAGAATACTAGGCAAGCTATATGGTTGGAGTTTTTATGCGAGTTTGATTTCTAAATCAAACACATAAAGGGAAAAGAGAATAAGGTAGTTCATGCACTCAATAGGAGGATGCAGGAAATGCATGTGGCATCTCTTAGTATTTTCCAATTGGATTTGAGACATCATATTGTTAACCATGTTACTACAGATGAAATGTATGTGTAGATTAACGACAAATTGCAACCACAAAGTCTTGAGAACAGGTATGAGGGATATAAGCTAGAAGGAGATGGAATCCTTACTTATAAGAACATAGTATACATTCCAAATGTAGCAGATTTGAGGAGAGTTGTTATGGACAAGATCCATCAAGCTCCATACTCTGGTCACCCAGGATACCAAAAGACAATTCCTATAGCTAGAAAGCAGTATTTCTAGCCAGGGATGAAAAGGGACCTGGATGAGTATATTTCAAGGTGCATGAAATGCTGGAAGGTGAAGGTCGAGAATCAACACTTTGCAGGTTTGTTGCATCCTTTACTGGTTCTAGAATGGAAATGGGAAGTTATTTCCATGGATTTTATTATAGGACTACTAATGACCTAGAGACAACATGATTCTATCATGGTTTTGGTGGACACGTTGACAAAGGAAACACATTTTATACCAGTGAAGTCTATGCATAAGACTGATGACATTGCAAAGATATTCATGAAGGAGATTTTCAAATTGCATGGATTGCCTAAGGCAATAGTCTCTAACAGAGATATCAAGTTCACTTCCAATTTTTGGAAGGGTTTGTTTGTGAAAGGAACAAACTTCCTCAATAATAGAATAACCAGTATAAGTAACGTATAAATGCCATTAAGGGAAAGTAATGTAAAATAAGATGTATGATAGATGATACATTTCAATTTGTATCCAACCTTATATATTGTGTGGAAATCCATGAATGAAGGTCCATGTCCCTTAACCTAGTATTACATATCACTAGTTAATATTTAATGTATTTATTATTGTTGTGACATTTCCTTCCCCTTAAGGGAAGCTTTGTCCTCAAAGTTGTATTGATAGCAATGTCTAATTTTTTTTGAATTATCATCTTGGGATCCTTTCCTTTTTGTACTTGCGACATTTGAGGAAATGAACCAATACGAGTTACGGACTCCCGAGGTGAATTTTCGCATCGTATCTACTGTGGTCCATCCCAGATCTATTTTTATCGGATCTCTGAGACCATTTTGTGGGATGAATTGTCTCAATTGTTGCTTATTATGTCGATATTTTCGCAAGTCCACATAAGTCTTCAGTGAATATTCATTTTGACCTTGTCGTTAGTCAAAATGATGATTATAATTAGGATGTCTGTAAGGTGTAGGTGTTGTTTGTCCTTCTTTCTTTTGGACTGTGACGAGGATTGTCTTCACTTCCTCGATTTGATTTTTAGGTGCATTTTCTTAGATTTGTGCTTCTTGGTTCTGTAGTAGTTTTGTATGATTCTGAATATTTTTTATTGTTTCATCTTGCGACATTTTTGCAATTTCTAACTCCTTGATTTGATTCTGTAGTTCCTGATTACAATTATTTAGAAACGAGTTCTCTTCTTGCTTTTCCATTATTTTTCCTTCAAGGTCTTCACTGGAGTGTTCCCTCTTGCTACTGTTTTTCAATTTTTTGATCTTTGTAATCAGTGTTTTGTTATGATTTCCTAGTCAACAAATCTCTTCGGTATTGCTTGATAATACCTTCTTGAATTTTGTCAATTCCAACATATGTATCTTCTTACTGTCATCATATTGTTGTTGAATTCTTTCTTTTTTTTGTTGATGATGACGTAATTCTGTTTCCTGATTTCCTAACTTTTCATGTACTTGCAGCAATTCATCTTCTTTGTCGATGACGACTTTGTTAAGACGACTAATTTCTTCTTCCAATTCGATAATATTCCGATACGGATTTTCTTCGACTTTTTTTGACTTTATTATCTGGTCATCAAGTTTTTGAATGATGCCTTTGAGACGTGATATTTTCTCATCTTTATTTGCTAGCCTTTCTATGAGTTTTCTTTTACTATCTTCCAAAAAATCCAATATTCATTTCCGAGGTAGTAATCCTTAGTTTCTATTTGACGATTTCAAATAGTAGACTATTATTGGCGATTTTGCGTTCTTTCAGCTCATTTGAAACTGCCGATAACTGTGCTTGTAATTTTGGTATCATAGTCACCATGACTTCTTGAATTCCAATTTTTCAGATTGGTCTTCTTGTTTGATATTGAATTTCGGATGATTGTCTAGCCTTATTTTCTTTTGTTTTTTTAATGATAGAATATCTTATTTGATTAGGCTAAATAACCCCCCCTTTTTTTCCCAAAAATAATATTCAATAATATTATTTCTTTTCCTTTTTTTTTTCTTCCTTCCCTTTTTCTTTTATAATAATAATTGTTAATTAATTAATTAACAATTTTTTTTTGTTGGGAAAGTAGTGCAAGCCCCCTGACTAGCAGGCTTTCCATTGGCTAAGTAACCACGAACCAGGGGCATCTAAGCCGTCAAAATCACCCGGGGATCGCACATGGCCTGGACCGCACCAACCCTTAACATGGTTGGATTTTTTGGTATCTGACAGGATTAGAACCGACAACCTTTCAACTTAGGAGGCGTCTTAACCATATCGCACCAGCAATTGTTCTACATATCGAGAATACTTAATCATTAATTATATTTATGTTTTTATAAGCTATATATATAGTTTAATATTATATATATATATATATATATATATATATATATTTAAATATTAATTAATTATTGTATAATAAAAATATTTATTTTATTATTTTATGTAATAAAACAAAAAATCGAACTATTATAAATATATTATAATAATTCAAATCAAAGTAAAACCTACAGTGAAGCTAAAAAGCAAAACCATCTGTTTGTTTTACTTTAAAAGCAAAACCCATGTGCTTGTTTTACTTTATCTTTTATTTTTTTTACTTTTCTTTTTCCTTTCTTTTGGTTTTTTTACTTTTTTTAACTTTTATCTTTTTTTAAGTTTTTCTTTTTCTTTTGGACAATGTCCAATATTTTAGGGAAACCCTAAAATAAGGCTATAAGCCAAAAATGAGAAAAGGTTTGATAATTAAGGCCAAAGACCCATATCAACCAAACGAGGCTCTGATACCACTGAAAGAAGCAAAGTTCCTCAATAATAGAATAACCAGTATAAGTAACATATAAATGTCATAAAGGGAAAGTAATGTAAAATAAGATGTATGATAGATAGTAGATTACAATTTCTAGCCACCCTTATATATTGTGTGGACAGCCATGAATGAAGGTCCATGTCCCTTAACCTAGTATTACATATCACTAGTTAATATTTAATGTATTTATTGGTATTGTTATAGTTTGCACATTTGGGTACAAAACTGACATTCAACATTGCTTACCATCCTCAGACCGATGGGAAGACATAGAGAGTAAATCAAGTGCTTGAATACATGCTTCGCATGTATGTGATGGAAAAACCAACCAAGTAGGAAGATTATTTACACTTGGTAGAGTTTTCCTATAATAATGGATAGCAAGCATCCTTGGGAATGAGTCCGACGTATGAAAATTTGTATGGTAGAAGGTGTAGGACACCAGTGACTTGGGATAATCCAGTGAACAGGGTTGTGCTTGGTCTAGAATTGCTCAAGGAAATGGAGCAAGAGGTTGTAAATATCAGCCAGAATCTAAAAGCAGCCGAGGATAGGCAGAAAAGCTATGCTGATAAAGATAGGGTGAATAGAGAATTTAGTATTGGGGATCATTTTTACCTCAGAGTGAGGGCAAAGAAGAGTTCCTTGAAGCTCGGTAGTTTTGCCAAGTTGTCACCTAGATATTGTGGGCCATTTGAAGTGCTTGAAAGAATAGGGCTAGTTGTATACAGACTTGCATTTCCTGCTAGCACAAGAACTCATAAAGGTTTTCATGTTTCTTTGCTTAATAAATATATACATGACCCTAACCACATGATAAATTGGGATGTGATTCAGGTGGAACCCACCGACTTTCGAATCGAGCTAATCTTCATCCTCGACATGAAGGTAACCATACTCCGGAATCAAGCCATACGACAAGTAAAGGTGCAATGGGAGCACTACATTCCTGGAGATGCTACGTGGGAGCTAGAGGATTCCATGTGATTGGCACATCCATTTTTTTCAATTTTATGGAACATTGAGGCGATGCCAGTGTAGCATTTTGTTCAAATTTTTTAAGCACTAAGGACAATGCTATCGAAGGGGGAGGGGAGTGTAACACCCCATTTTTGACCCTATTGTATTAATGTATATGATGTAAATATTATATTGAATAATGACAAGGAGCTCAAGGCCAAGGCACTGTCATTGATTGATGTGTGGTATATAGGAGATGATGGTTGATTCCTATGGTTTCTATGCTAAGTCAAGCATGCTTGTAAACATCATGTAAATATGTAATATAATGAAAACCCACAACCAACTATGTCAATGCAACGAATAATGAGATGGGGGGATGATTTTCCTAAGGATAAGGGGGTGGGAATGTTAACCTTGAGCCTGTTTGGGGAAAATCCATGTGTCATGGGGAGAACCCATTAGAACTGTCAACTACCCTCTTTCTTGTCTTTTCTTCCTAAGCATTCATTCCAATAGAAAGTGGTTGAGGTAGTTATTCCTTGGAAAGGGAAGAGTATGGGAAATTTCAAATGGGGCAGAGCACCCAATTCTAGAGTGTCATGTTTTTCCTATAGGCATAGGAAAACAATAGAATCGTATGTCAATTTGACCCATGCATTCATGCCTGGTTCCTACTCTCACGTTTTTGAGAGCTCCAGGATGTTGTGGATCATTATCATTCATCCCATTCAATCATGGAATCATCATCTTCACTCCCCCCTCTAGTCGTCGTGTAGAAGTGGCAGAATAGCAGATCCTTTCTTCTGTGTATGTATCCTTTGCATTCTGCGAGTATGTTTTTCCTGGACATTGTGGTATTTTCTGTGTGGCAGTGTTATCCTAAATTTCAGAGTGTACGAGACCTTGGTACTCATGTTCAGAGTAATCCTGTGATGTAGATTCTCCCTATGCTTTTTTTGTTGTGAACCCTGGTTAGGGCCTGACTAAGTGTGGGACTTAAGAATGGGAGAGACATAGAATGCGCTTAATAAACCTATTGTGGAACCTCATAGTAAGATAAGAGTGGCTGGTGAATGTGCCATGCACATCATAAAGAGCACTAGAAGGGAAGGTGTATCTTTAGGGACTATGGAGCAGATAATGGGACAATTCCTTGTGTTGGGTGTGTAGGCAGAGGGGGGATCTAGGCTATAAATATATTGTGAAGGTGTCCTTAGCTTGATCGATGAGAACACTAGGTTAGTCTTTCTTCCTGGCCATTTCCTTAGAAGCCTGATAAAACCAACTAGAAAGATGGCTTCGTTGGTATTTTGATAAACACCATTTGTTGGCTTGGCTGTGTCTGTTGTACCTAACCTTGTAAGTAACCTTTGGTTGGATAGTCTCATAAATCCAACTGCTAATGATGGCTTGGATAGGTATCCTGATAAACCCAATAGTGAGATAGATTGACTCTGAATAGTATGGTAAACCCCTCTATTGGCTTGACTGGTCCTTAAAGGTGAATGTTGGCTTGACTGTGAATAGTTTTTGAAACCCAACTGTGATATGGCTTGGTAGAGTGTCCTATGAAACCCATCTGTTCGGATGTTTTCCCATACAGTCGGATAAACCCAATTGTGTTGACTTAGAAGAGTGTTATTGCACCCTCACTAGGTGTGAGTCTGCTAGTGTTCCCTTATCCTTGTAGGAAATCATGCCTAGCTTGGGGGTGGCAATGTTGTTGAGAGATTAAGGAGCACACTGGCCTATGGTTGGGTGGAACGTTGTAGCGACATAGCTGGTTGGGGGACAAGATTTCTTCAAGATAAGTGTTCTGGTCCACATAATTCTCTATAATTTTATTTCTTGCATTATATTTGCTTGATGGAATGTGATGAATATGTTTCCATGTTGAGTTATGATTGTTTCCTAAATAACTACAGCTATAGGAATCTATGTATGTTTTTCCTTCAATGCATTTTAATAAGTTGAAGGGTAAATTGGCCTGTTTGGTAAGGGAATGGATGACATGATCGATCCATGAATTCAACTGAAAAGTTGAGTTTTCGGCTAGAAATCCTCATTTGCGCAGTTTACAGGATTAAGGGTTTTGCGGGATGCGAGATGTAGAATGTTGTTTCATAGGTTTTGGTTTCCGCAGATTTTCTTTCCATAACTTTCCTTCTGCACGTTGTGGGATGTGGGATGCAGAATGTTGTTTCATAGATTTTGGGTTCTGCACATCTTTTTCTTTTCATAACTTGCAAGATGCAGGATCGCGGTGTTGCAATTTCCAGATTTCCAATCCAGCAAGTTAAGTTTTTGTGTCGTCGATCTTCGCGGGATGATTCCTCGTTGTTGGTGTGTTTCCAATGCGGGTGGCAAGAAGTGAGATCAAGACTTTGGGTAACTTCTAACCCCCCATCTCAGGATTTCTGCACCGTTTATTTTTGCGGGAAAATTTGGAACCGTTGATTTAGATCTGGTCTGCGGGATTGTCTACGACCGTTGATTTCACTGCATTTCCTCTCCGTTGTCTGATCTCCTTTAAGACGTTTCCTTGCAGATTTTTGAACTGATCTATGGAAGACTGGAGGGAGCATGACAGTGTTGGAATTGTCGAGACATAGTTCATGATCGTGCCTTGAGTTGCAATGAACAATGAAGGTTCTTAATGAAAATTTTAATTCCACAAAATGATGGGGTATGGGTATGTGACAATAACACCCTCTTTTAACCTATTCATCTAAGCTTACGGAGGCACACCCTAACCACTCCAAACAAAAATCCCTAATTATTTATCTTAGGAAGTTCTCTGTCCACGTGATGAGCAAGTACATGGTTGTATAACCATTTTTGTTAAGCACACTTATCCAAACAAAAAATTGAGTAGGGCATCCCACATGTGCCAAGATAATATTCATTTAAGAAAAATCCAATTCCACCCCCAATTATAACATGGTGTTCTTGTGAACACAGGTAAGACCTCTCTTAATACAATATTGTTCAATACATCAATTCAACGAGGGTAGACAAAATCATCTGATATTGCATAGCCTTAAAATTAAAATAATTTGTAGACTCAACTTTGGCAAGATCAACAACATAAAATGCTTATTTCTGAGCAATATTCTCTAAGTACTGCATCTTATTATGAACTTTCCAAAGACTCAAGGAATGATGTGAACCTCAAGACTTTCAAATTTCAATAAGAAAACATCACTCAGTGTTCTCCATTATTCTCTCTCACTACTTGGCTATCAATTCTCATATTCAGTGAATACATATGGCAACCCATTTGCTAATAAAAACCAATTTTTTGTAGGCATTTGGTTTTGAGCCAAACAAATTAATCATGGACATTCATATTAATGGATGCAAGTCCAAATTATAGCTATTAGTTGTAATATTATTTTTATTGATATTTATGCATCTAATTTATTGCATCATTCTTCGAGAAATATGAAAAAAGAGGTAGTATAATATTTAGCATGTACTGAATGTCAACTCATAAAGGCTAAACATCAAGACCGAGTGAGAATATTACATCCATTACCTATTCTAGAATGGAAATAAGAAATTATGAGTATGGATTTCATAACTCGATTACCTAAGAATGGAAAGCAACACGAATCCATCATTGTCATACTAGATAAACTCAGTAAGGAAACCCACTTTATTCTAGTAAAATATACATATAAGGATATTAATATTGCTGATATTTTTACGAAAGAAATTTTCAGATTGCATGGTGTACTGAAAATAGTAATTTTAGATAGAGATACAAAATTTATGGGAAATTTTTGGAAGGCCTTATTTAAAGGATTATGCATACAATTAAATTTTAGCACTCCATATCATCCTCAAACAAATGGAAAAATGAAAAGAGTAAATCATGTTTTCAAAGACATGCTTAGAATGTACGCAATGGATAAACTAGGTATGGGAGGATTATTTGCATTCGGTAGAACTTGCATGTAACAACCACATTCAAGTTCAGCTCAATTAAGCCCATTTGAGATATTGTATGACAAAAGTGTAATACTCCAATTTCATGGAGTAGTCCCATCGACATATTAATGTTGGGAATTGAAATATTGAAAGATATGGAACTCACAATGAAACAAGTACAACATAATTTGAAGGTTGCCCAACATAGGTAAAAGAGTTATGTCGACTTAAAAATAAATCCACGAGAGTTCCAGGTAGGAGATCATGCTTATGTAAAGGTAAAACCTAGAAAAAGATCCTTAAGGTTGGGAAAATACTCAAAATTTGAACCCATATATTCTTGACCATTTGAATTGTTAGCAAAAGATGGACTTGTAGCATATCAATTAGCATTACCACCTACAATAAAAGTACATAATGTTTTTCATGTTTCAATTTCAAATAAATACCTTCATGATACTACTCATTTGATTGACTGGAATGTTATATAGGTGGGACCCGAACAAACATTTCGTGTAGAACTCAAACATATCCTCGACAATACATAAATTTTATTCTTGAACTATACCATCAGACAAGTCAAGGTGCAATGGAAGCACCTTAGTCCACATGACTTCACTTAGGAATTGAAAGGTAAAATGTGGGAAGCATATCAAGTTCTATTTCAGAATGAAATAATTTAGGAGTAAAAATACAAAGAAATAATAACACCAAGGGTTGTGTTATCCTTCAAGGAGAGGTGTATG
>LPNX010517017.1:805392-833012 GCA_001517045.1 Pseudotsuga menziesii | reverse complement strand
GTTTTGAGAAATTGAGATTCCTTTACCTACTAATAACTCCATACATTTTAATTGTAAACCGTACAATATGCTACCAAATATCCCTCTATATGGATAGAAACCCTTCATTCTTCAAGAAAAATTAAAGATACCCTAAGTAGATAGGAGGGGCAAATAAGATTTTAACTAAAATAATAAATAATATGTAGACAAATTTAAAGCAAAAACGGCCAAAGAGATCTAGGTAAATTTACAACTCTCCCTTTCAACATCATAACAAAATTAAAATAAAAAACTTAGTCAAGATTTAAATTAAACCAAGGCAATTTATCAAACTAATAATGTTGAGATCTATGCAGATATTCACATACTAATTACGAGGCTATGTCCGAATTTTTATATGAATAAAATTACACAAATATAAAACCAAGTACATATCTAAATAAATATAAACAACACACAAAATATCAAAGGAAATATAATCGCATATCAAATCTAAGTTAAGAAATAGATTATCGAATGAATCATATTCATATATGAATCTTTACAACATTTAATTAAAAAACTATATAATCCACGATGGCTAAGTGCCAATCGTTAAATTTACTCTACAATCAAACTACCAAATCGCATTAGAATCAAATCAAACTTATCTTCATTGAAGGTTCTAAAGTCATTTCTTCCCCCAAAACCTCAGAAACATAGTAATTCTCGAACTCATCTTAACCACAACAATCAATTGATGCATACCTCGAATTGAACATTGATCCAAGCGTACACTAAAGAAGTCATTATGTGCCAGACTATTCATGTATAAAAACCTACAGGAGTTAGTCTAAAACACATAATATCGCAATTATAAACAGTTCCTAGTAAGAGAGTTAAGGGCAGAATTCCTCGGCTCACAATAGAGAATGATGAAACTTGAAAGGAGAAAACCCTTTTGCAACCTTCGCATGGTTATTATTCCAAATCTTCATTCACCTACATGCAAGGGTAGAAAACTATATATATTAAATATTCATCATTATTTAAAATGAAATGTAAACCTTAAATCTATGCAAATGTTACCTTAAAGGAATATTGAGGCCATGGAGGAAATTTAAGGTTTATCACAATAGTAGGCACTGCCAATTATATGAATATGCCTCACATATGGCATAGTTCCTATGAATACCTCCTCTGGTGTCTTACTCCTCAAAGCTCTATGTTGACACCTATTTTGAATGTACACTATAGTCCTGTATGGCTGGACGAAAGAAATAGTGGAAATCCTTGATCAAATAGAATGCCCTTGGCTTCTCCAACCATAGTCCCGTTCTTTTGCTCTGCAACTCAATTCTAGTGTGGGGTATGGGGCATAATGTGCTCCTTCTTTATCCCCTCTATCGAAAAATAATCCATGAACTCATTGGAGGTGTACTCACCCCTATTGTCTATTATCAACACCTGAATATTATTTCCTCTTTGGTTCTCCACAAGAGTCTTGAACTCCCAAAACCTAGAAAAGACCTCTTACTTGGCCTTCAAGAAATAGATCTAGGTTTTCCTGGAATAATCATCAATGAAGGTTACATAGTACTTGTAACGACTAAATGGATGGACACTCATAGGTCCACATACATCATAATGTACAAAGCCAATGACTCCTTAGACTTGTGCACACTCTGTGGGAAAGGATTCCCCATGTTCTTCCCCAAAGCACAAAACTTGTAGGGTTTATGCTTATCCTCTTGTACATGAGGTAATCCAAGGATAAACCATCTCAAGTGCATCACTGCTCCATGGTGTAAGTGTGCCATCCTCCTATGCCACAACTCACTATGACTACTGCTACTCTTGTTGAATAGAGCCCTTGGAGGTTCAAATTGTAGTCTGTACACTTTCCTGCTCCTTATACCAATCACCCGATCCAAGATCCTACCTATCCGACCCCTTGGGATTGATATATACTGTATGTTCATGAAATTTCACATGATATCCCTTGTTCTCCAAACTAGATAGTGATATAAGGTTTTTGGTCCATTCTGGAACATATAACACATCAAAAAAACTAAGCAGTTTTCAACAATCCCTCTCAAATGAAACAGTTCCAACTCTGTCCGCCTAATTCTACGCATCATCACACAAATCAAACATATTTACCCTAATTCCAAATGCAATCTTTGAAACCAATTTAATTCTATTGTATCCCATATTATCCAATATTTCTTAATAATTATAAATCTATGGTAAACCACTATTTTTCAATGCCCTAATTCCCAAGGAAATCTCTAAAACCAAGATAACTCTTTTGGATCTGATATTATCCAATATTTCTAAGTAACTGTTAAATCATAACCCAAACTCTAACTAAAATCTAGGATGAAATGGCTATTTGCAATACCCTAATTCTAGATGTAATATATAGAACCAAGTTAACTATCTTAGATCCCATATTATCGGCTATTTCTCAATATTTATTGAGTCACGCTATTAATACCCTAATTCTAAATGCAATCTGTGAAACCAAGTTAACCTTCTCAACCAAACAGACTAAAAATATTAATATTGTGATCGAAGCACATATTCACATACTAATTACAAGGTCATGTCCCAATTTTTATATCAAGAAAATTACACAAATTTGAAACCAATTACGTATCTAAAGAGATCTAAACAACACTCAAAAGATCAAAGAAAATATAATCACATACCAAATGAAAGTTAAGAAATGGATTATCCACCCAATCATATTCATATCTTAATATTTACAACATTTAATTAAAAATTGTATAATCTACGATGGCTGAGTGCTAATCGTTGAATTTACTCTACAATCAAATTACCAAATCACATTAGAATCAAATCAAACTTATTTTCATTAGGGGTTGTAAATCCCTTTCTTCCCCCAAATCCTCAAAAATATAGTAACTCTAGAAGTCAGCTTAACCACAAAAATCAATGGAAGCATACTTGGAACCAAACATTGATCTAAGTGTACAGTAGTCGTTCTGTGCTAGTGTATTCATGCATAAAAAACTACGTGCTTTATAGTCTAAAAAGTGCAATATATGAATTATTAACATTTCCTAGTAACAAAGTTAAGGGTAGAATTCATTGCCTCATGATATAAAAGGATGAAACTTGAGAGGAGAAAACCGTTTCACAACCTTCCCATGGTTCAGATGCCAAATATTCATTCACATACATGCAAGGATAGAAAGCTATATATATTTAATCTTTATGATGTTGTAAAACAAAATTTATACCTTGAAGCTATGCAAAAGTTACCTTGAAGGAAGATTGGGGTCATGGAGGAAATTCAAGGATTATCTCAAGCATTTTAGGTACCCTTTCATGGGAACCCTAGCTTCACATGCAAGAACAAAGTTGTGGTTTTAACACATTTCTTTCATACTATGGAAATTGATTTCAGAATAAACAAGTGCATAGGCCAAGGATTATAAGTTCACTAAACACGTAGAGGGACAAGGGTTTACTCCTCCTCACTCCCCTCTCCACTCATTACCCTACACAAACAAATTCAAACCTAGTTATCCTTGTTAAAGACTGTGAAAAATTCATTGAAATTATTGAGTAAAGTTTTAATGATAACACATTTTTTTCCATACATCTTACATGTTAAATTCTTGCAGGTTTGTGAAGCTCTCTGCTAGAATCAAAAGTGAACACACAGAGGTCTCTATAATGATAAACTAGAGGTCATGGGGTCGAGTCTTGTAGAGGATTCCATAAACCAAATGAAATTAAAGCAGCCACCATCCACCTCCAAATACGAGTAACACCATTAGAAATTTGTAAGACGTGGCACATACCGATAACACCATTAGAAATTTGTAAGACGTGGCACATACCGATGTAAAACAATGGGACTTATCCTTGAATGATAAAAAAAGTCATTACACGCAGCATCATGCTTAAATTGGTTTGAGGGAGACAACCTTTGACAACCACAATCAGAAAACCAAACAAAAACCCTCACGAACAAATTAATGTGATGATAAAAACCCTATATTCTTTCCAACGTAAACAACAAGATCAAGGAAAAATGGAAGGACAAGATCAGTCCTCTCCAAAAGCACACGAGGGAGCCTCGTCATTTAATGTGCCTCATTGTGTTGTCAACTTGCACCCAAGGGTTATGAAAAGGTTTAAACATGTCATTAGAAACCAAACTAAACCCTTTTCCTTGTAGTTGGTTTCCACCTTCTATCTGTCGTCGCTCTATGCCAAACCATGGCATAAAAATTTTATAACATAGCCCTACTTTACACTATGAGCCTCTTCACATGTAAAGCACACTAGTATCGCACCTTATGCAAGTACGTTATACAAGTAAGATAAGAATCTTTATTACAATGGGTAAACCATATGTCGAGGCATATTATGGCTTATGGAATGTTAATATAGTCATACCATATAAATATCACCTTCTCATCACTTACAAATCCCACAAGCTATTATTTCAGATCGCATGTAGCGTAAGGATCAAACATAATATTGAACACATATACCTTATGTATAACTAGTTAGGACTAGTTCCAAAATTCTAGGATCAAAATCCTAGATAAGAAAACCCAAAATCTTAACGAATTTAAACATTAAAATCACCTTGGCAAGGGTTGTGACCAAATTGTCATTACAATTACAGTCAACGCCGAGCGGAGAATAACCCTATTGTCAAACATATAAAAGGTCTAGTTAATATTATCCTTGAAAATAAATAAGAAATATCTTACATGTAAGAAAAACATTTGCAACTAGTAAGAATGCTAAAATATAAACATATTTATTTATTTATTTATGAATTTTACAGGTTTGTGACACTACACTTTATTCTAACTAAAGAGAATATTTGAATCTCTCACTTCTCTAAAATTTGTGAAATATTTTCAAAATGGAACCCCTCACTAGACATGAAAAAGTTGAGATCTCGGTTGTATACTACAAACGTTTTTTACTTAGTTTTGAATGTCATAGTTCCTTAAAATTGCTGAAATCTTTTCAAAATGGAACAACTTTCTTGGAATTGGAAGAGAAAGTCGAGATCTGAATAGTTTACAACCTTAGTTTACTATTTAGTGATGTAGAGAGCTATAATACTATCCCATCGTGTGGCATAATCCATAATACCTTATTTCATAAACCATTTGTGTGTTTTTAGTGGGAAATGTTTACCAATTTTGAAATTCCATTGGTAATTAGCCATGTTGCACCTGCAACAATTTCCCAAAATTCTAAAAATTTTAGGACCCTCCTTTACTTTGAGTTAGTTGGTTTTTCTTCTCGGTTTTGGTCTATGAATTTTTGGAATGTTTTACAGCGCTTTGAATTGCTATCAATCGATTTGTTTTCCTCCTTTAATGCTTGAAAGAATCCCATCCTTGATCAAGCTCATCGTTGCTTTTTGCATATCTTTGAAGTCATTTTACATTGGGAGTTGAGTCATTTGTTCTTCCCGCCATTGCGGAGGTTTCCTGCTTTGTATTTCATCGTTGTGGGTGGAATTTTGTTCTGTGTCAGGAGGGGATGAGTATCTCTTTGGCCGACGTTGCGGACGGGTTATTGTTTTGGTCTCCGACGTTGCGGACCATTTGGGGTTCTGAGGTTCTGTTTTCTCGGCGATCCATGTGTATCGGAGCTTTTTAGCTTATTTTCCCTCCGTCGTTGCCGGAGTGTCCGAGTTTCGGTCTTCCGATGTAGATTCTCTGGGTGGCCGATGTGGGTTACGAATGTTGCACGCCTGCCGTTGCGGAGGAGTCTGAGTTGTTGGCCTCCGATCCCGGTTCCCGCCGATGCCTGATCTTTTGTTTACACGTTCTATTCGCCATTGCGGGTGAATTGATGCTGGGGACTATCCGCCGTTGTGGAAGGTCTGGGGTTCTAGCCGCCCAACTCAGATTTGGTTTCGCGGTCGATTTAGAGCTCTCGCACGTGCGGCTCTTTTTTTATATATACGGGGGCAGGGGTTTGGATTTTTTATTGTTGTTTCGGGCCCGAGCTGTCATTGTCCTCTCCGCACTGTCGACCCTGCGAACCTTGTGGAGCTCCGTGTTTGTACCCGCGTCCAGGTGTCAGTTGGAAGCTCAGTAGTTGTCGCCTCATTAGCTACGCATCACTACGAGGTAGGCTCATTACCGCCCTACCTCGTTCTTTTCAAGGTTTTGATTGGGTGATTTGTGCTGCGGTTCAGGTATTACTAGGATTGTGTCCCCGTATCTCTTTTTCGCTCGTACACGGAGTTTTCACCCGCGGCTAGGGTTGCCATAGTCGTTTCTCCTTGCATGTTGTGCCTGCATTTTGAGAATTTCCGGTTGGGGATAGATGTTTGCGGTTAGAGTGGGGCAAGTCATTTTTTCCTTTATAGAGGCCACGTATTATCTTTGGACCTCGGCTATTTTGGTTTCGCCCCGCGCGTAGTGGATTAAGGCGTGGTGCAGGAGGTCGTTATGCCGCCTACACCTGGTTTTCCCCTTGTAATAATGAGGTCCAGGAAGAAGTTTCTATGGGGGTTTTTGCTATTGATTTGTTAATGAGTCCTTGGCTAGTCAGTTCCCCTATTATGTTTGCCCGGTTTCGATCCCCAACCTCTTTCCCATGCCGTCCTGCACAATCCAGCGGTTCTTGTTTCTCTGAAACCCTAGGTGGTCAAGGGGGCTGTGCTGTTGTAGTGCTTATGATTTGAAGGTAGAATGGATGTTGGCATTGGTGGGAGCGCCGTGTGCAAAGAATTGTTGTTAATGCCCACAGTATCTAGCCGACCCATGTAACCATAGCTTTCCGCGAGCCGCATAGGCTATTGCCGTTTTTATCCTTAATAAATCCATGTCGTCAAATGTTTAGTTACATTTGCACCTTGCGTTTGAGATTCATACTTGTGCTTTATGAGTTGTTATCATGAAAAAATGGCCTACTATGAAATAATGTAGATTTAAGGCTAGACCAGCTGATGAATTAATCCGGTTTTAGTATTATATAGCAGAAGGACACTGCTCATTATATTGCAGTAGTAGACTGAGTCTATTTCATACTGGTAGTTCTGATAGTCAGGACATGGCTGGGTTGTGCATACATGTGTTGGTTTCTTTTCTTGCTTGCACATTAACATAGGATATTAACACATTGCACAGTATTGCATGCTAGTTCAATTCTTCAGCCTGAAGGGCTTATGTCTTAATTTCATTACAGTCATAATAGACTTGAGAATGAATAAACTGCTGCACAATATTCACAAATTCGAATTGCTTAATGTCATAATGTTATACATGGCAGGAAGAAATTACAATGTCCAAAAGGCAGAAAAAGAAGGCCCCTATGGTCGAAGAACAATCAGCAATATAGGTCGTCACACAGACAGAATGTATATATGAGGACACCCAATGTGTCTCGGGTGTTGAGCCTGAGTATAAATGGGATGAGATATATAGATTGATTTCCCGCAGGGAAGTCCCAAACATGGGTATCGAAGAGGAGCCCATTTATGCCAACATAGAGAAATCCACCATCATGAAGGTGGCTACAAGACTAGAGTTGTTCCCATGGTCTGATGTTATGAGATGGATTCTTCCCCACACAAACAACAACACAATGCTTATAGGAAATGTCGAACGTTAGGGCTATGCTACATTTAGCCCATGATATGTGGCGCTGGCTTACCACCTGCCAGAGCCTCAAATCTTCCTGTCAAAATATTGGTTGGATAACCTCAGGATGGATTTAGTGGAAACCCTGAAGAGAATGCTCTTGCCAGGAAAGCTCTATTGACACAGAGCAATCGAGGATTATGATACAACGAGCTTAAGAGCTCCTTACAGATTTGTAGCTCTGATGCTAAATAGGATCTTTGGTAGAGCCAATGGTAGACTCTTCAAATTTGAATGGGTCCCCATTATGTTCCATGTGGCGACCCAAGGAACAATCTTCAACTGGGCCAGCCTCGTATCAAGTAGTCTCTCTTCTTGCGTAGCTGCAGCCTTGGGAGGAGGAGAAGCCCGGAAGAAATCTGAATTCTATATGAGTTTCATTTTGATAGACTGCATACTATGCAACCAGCCTTTCCTCGGCCTCAAGTGTGCCTGCGATAAGGAAAGAATGCCTGTATATGCAGCTTACAAACCACTGTGGGCTCATCAGTACCATAGTTATTACAGAGAAGTATGTGAGCATTTCATTATTCCACTATACAAGCTTATCTTCCGGAAGGAATGTGACTGCATGTGGGAAGATGCTATGCAGGTAATAGAGGAGTATGGAGATTATTTCTTGACAAACAATGGTATGTATCTTAGAATGTATGGAGGCTCGAAGACACCTTATCTGCTGCCAAAGTATGCAATGGATTATATAATCCATAAAGAGGCGGTCAGACAAGTGTTCATTGATGGAGTTGGTCATTTCCTGTTCCAGCATAAGAAGGCTGCATATCCCCCTTTACCTTTCAAGTTAGGTAGCTATAGATTCGCCAATGTGAAACAAGCTTCCAAATTCATAGAAGAACTAGAGAAGTTCCATTTTGGGGAGATGCCTTTCCGGTGCAATGACACTCATGGTAAAGTGGCTGAGCATTGCAAGAAGCATAAAGTGTTCTTTGAATATATCCATCTTTATGATAAGGATGAATCTCTTTTTCAGAGAGCTCCAAACATGACGGCACTCAGTAGGAGATTCAAACCAAAGAACCCCACCAAAGGTGGAAAAGGGGCAGAGCAGGCCAAAACTGAACAAGCCAGAAAGGATAAGGGAGGAACCTCAGAGGTTGGAAAATGAGGCTGCAGAGTGGCTGCAGAAGGGAGAAGAAGAGAAAAGGAAAGTTGCCCAGGAAGCAGCTGAACTAGCAAAAGAAGCAGCCAGAGAAACAGAAGAGGCAGCTAGGCAAGCAGCCGCAGAAGCACAGAGAAAACTAAATGAAGAGCTCCAAGGGCAGGAGGCTGAAAAGATAAAGTTAACACAACAATCAGCCTTTGAAACACCAACAGGGCAGAGTGAAGAAGAGGAAAACACTGAGGTGCAAATCCTTCAAGTACCTACTGGTAGCACTCCTGTAACCCCTATGCTCCAAATAGTGCCTTTCATCTAGAAGAAGGGGGAAGAGGTCCCTGATTTCAATACTATATACTATGACAGGACCACTAAAAGAATAATGAGGAGGATGGAAAAGAAGGTGGAGGTGAAATATCTATCAGGGAAGATGGTCACAGATACAGTAGTCATGCTAGGGACAGACAAACATCCTATGCTCACGATAAGAACCGGGGCTGCACTAATTGATGCCTCTGCTGATAACATAAAGAAGGTGATGTTTGAATTAGAGTCAGCTAAGAAGACCACTGCTCAGCTAAAAGACACACTGAGATAAGAAAGAGGAGAGGGTAGCAGACTTAAGAGGAAGTATGAACACATGCTAAGGTAAATGGAATCCACAAAGGGTGAAATCCACGCCCTGCAGGTAGAGGCTCAAGCCAAGGAAACATCACAAGAGGCTCTAGAAAATGTACAACGAGAAGTCCAGGATCTTAAAAATGAGAAGGAATAGTTGAGGGTAAAAGTGGAAGACCTAGAGGCGCACCAGTTTATTATCTATGATTCCAATACTGCATACACCCAAGGATTGAAAGAGCAGCTGGCTTCTCTGATTGCTGAACTAGAGACATCAAAGGAACAGCAAGTCAATCTGCAGCCGTTCAAAGAATATATCCTAGCGAAAAAGGCTAAAATGCTACAACTGCAGACTGCTTTGGAAGAAGAAAGATGCAAAGTTCTTCAGATGGACAGCAGGTTAGAGGAGATCATAGAAACTTCCTCCTATTTCGTAGACAGGTCCCAAGATGTTCTTGAGGTCTTGAACACCATATTGGCAAGACCAGAAGATGATGCCGAGATTCCAGGAGAACTACCAGCCAAAGATCATCAAACCCTCAGGAGAGATCACAGCCTAGTAGAGTTTGCCATCAACACTACTGAAGACTTCAAGAAGGCTGTCCGAAGGACACAGGTAGCATGCTCAGAATATTTTAAAAGGTTCCTTAATGCATATGACCACTGCTAGACAGAGGCTGAGCTTAGGTTTGAAGAGTTCCCGGATCATGAAACATTTGTGGACATATTGCAGAAAGGGCATCACGATGCAGAGGCCAGGACGCAGCAGATTCAATCCATTGATGCCATAGTACTGAAGAACGAAGTGGGTCACGTGGCCGTTAGCATACAGGTTCTAGAAGACCAGCTTCAGTTGAGCCCAGCAAGGATCAAGGCCATAAGGAACCAAGTTGACAAGTTTGAAATTAACATCCAGTTCCTAGAGCCATGCACTTTTGAAGGCCTTGCTGCTAAAGCAGTATCGTGGAAAAAATTCTTTGAAAACCAAGCAGGATCCTCCTCATAGAGGATTGGTCAACTTTTTATTAATGTAATATTTTTGTAAAAGTTTTGAGAAATGAAGCATTGGGAAAGCAAAAGGTTGGGAAGCCCAAAGGTCACTTTGGGCAGCCTAACCATTTTGACTTTTTGTATAAAAGTAGGAAGCGTAGAAGCAAAAGGGGATTTTTTCCCCAGTAAGACTGGAAGGTTGTTGTAAGAAGAACTATTTCCTTTTGCAATAAAAATTACAGTTTTCCTGTTGAAAGAAGATCGGTGGGATTTCAAATGTTTTGCCATGGGGAGTTGAAAGATGAACTACTTTGTTTTTCAGCATTGTATCCATGAATCATGAGATCGTTCTAACTTTACGACTTATGTCTTTGTTTAATGATTTCTAATTTATTTCATGAAATAACGACCATGAGTAATGTATGCTTGTCATAAACAATCAGCTATCTGGTTGTGAAATATCTTTCATTGTTCATGCATGTAAAAATTAATGTCAGCTATCTGTAATTGCTTTTAATTATGTGTGCACATCCACATTACTCATACATATTAATTACAAATTGGCTTCCCAGGGATAGGATAGATAGATAGGTAGGTAGGCATATAGATAAGTAGTTTGTTTATCTCATTCCTGCATGTGTGATTCAGACGCATGGTGAGCCTAAGACGAGAGGTAAGAACCTGCGCATCACATTGTGAATGCTTTTTTGCATCCTTCACCATCCTGCATAATTAGTTAGATAATGGCATTTCATATTTAAGTCAAAAATACAAATTCCGGTGGACCGGGCCACAACCGGTAAACCCTTGTTGTTACTTTGACCTACGTTAGCCGGACCACAAACCGGATGGATTCCCTACACCAAACAGTCAACGAGATAGTTGGAAACGTTGATTGGGGAGAATCCCTTACTGTTGTCTCCTGCGAATTTCCAAGCCCCAATAGTTTTGGTGCTAGAAGGAGGGCCACCAGTAAAGGCTGGCCGTGGAACGTAGTTTCCCGAGACTATTCTACCAGCAGATGTTTGAATCTTTCAACCTAACCCAAGTGTTCGCAGTTTCTGGTACTATCCTTGAAGGACTGTTTTTCCCAGCATCACATTCGTTTACCTTTACTTATGGCTGGTAATCAACCCAATCCTGTGCCGGCATGGAGAGCTATGTCACCTCTGAACCTAACTCCTCCTTTGCATAACCTTCCTCAAGCCTTTGACAAGCTCTTGCCCAAGTTTGACCCTGTGGAAAATATCACTGTAGATGATCACCTTCAAAGCTTCTACCTAGCATTAGAAGGGCTAAGGGCTGGGGAGTATGAAGATGTGGTTTGTAGACTTTTTCCACACACTCTGAAAGGAGAAGCAACATCTTGGTACTTTGGTCTACCTGCAAATTCCATCCCGGATTGGGACACCTTTGAAAGGGTTTTCAGAAGTAGATACACAACTCAGAAGACACATGCCTCGTTGATGAAAGGGCTTGGTTTGTTAAGAAAAGAGAAGAATGAAAAGGTACATAGTTTCACTCAGATATTTTCATTGTACTTAAAAAAATTTCTGCTATGGACAGACCTTCAGACAAAGTTTTAATTGAATATTATACCTCAGCCTTAGGTCCTGAGCTGGCTATGTTTGCCAAAATGAAATTCAATCCCACATTGGTGGAAAATTATGAGGAGGCCGAAAGAATAGAGGCAGAAAGTGAGAGTATAGAGGATTACCCTGATTCATGTGAAAAGAAAACCACTGTAAGAAGAAGCTCACTGATGTTTAAATCTAGAGAAGATCAACCACATGATTATCATGAGATGATGAAAGTGCTTCAGAAAATGTCCAACTGAATTATAGATCTGGAAAAGGAGAGGGACATTCAGAAAACCAATAAGCCACACTATCGAAAAAAGGAATATAACAACCAATGGCAAGTCCCACCTCCTAATTTGGCATCAATAAACATAACAGAAATAGGAGGGGATAATTTCTGTACTTTTCATCAACAACCTCATTCTGAGAAGAAGTGTCCTCAATGGTTGCATTCAATGACATTGGTGATGAACAAGTTGTTGGATCCTAAATTGATTAGGGATAGTGGTGAGTAAGGAAAGGAGAAACAGATCATAAGCAAACCAAAGGATGATACTATGTTCTCATGGAATGGTATTTCACTGTTTAACATTGAAGATGACACTCCTAAATCTGAATGCACATCCATAACTAGAAAGGACAAAGTTTTCACAAGCCAAGACAATACAATGATTTCTAAGGTTAACAGTTTGCAGGAGAATGTTAAGAAACTGGACGAGGGCAAAGCGCATCAGAACAATACCCTCAACCAGGGGACAAGACCAAACACTGAGACTGTCGATCCTGTAGAGGAAAAGATAGGGGTCAGTGGAAAAGACTCTGATGAAACTCAAGAGCTAGCAAAGGATATACCTATGCAAAACCAACTAGGAAAAGAAGACCAAGAACCAGGTTGGAAAGAAAACCTTGACACCCCTCCTTTTCTCTTGACTCTAGAGATGCTGAATTACAATGTGCATAATTGCTTAGTAGACTCCGGAGCAGCAGTAAATGTGATGCCCCTTGATATTTGTAAAAGGATTAATGGACAGCTAGAGTCCACACCTCGTGAAATAATGCAATTAGATTGCACAGGAGTCAAGGTGGTGGGTGAAATGAAGAATGTCCTCATTCGTTTGGCTGCAGACAACAAAATATGTCAATTTATTGACATTATGGTGGCTGATATACCAAGGGGATATGGGCTCATTCTCAACCGAGATTGGACTGCCAGGATGAAAGGATATTTTGCTTCAGATTGGTCTCATCTGTCGTTGCCTCTCAAGGGTACCCCAAGTCATATAAAAATTATGAGAGAACCATATATGAAGTATACTGTCACTAAGTTAGGAGAAGGAAATGAGTCTACTGATTCTATCCTGGGAAATTATCTCACTGAGCTTAAGCTATAGCATCATACCTCAAAAAGGGACAGTCATATGATGGGCACTTAGCTTGAGCCCCTTCAACTCCCTCAGGATGAAAGAAATGACTGCAGGATCTTAGATATGGGTTCCATTTCAATAACAACACAGTTGGACCATGGTTAGGCAATCCATGTCTAAATCCAGTTCATTCCTCAGTTTAATTTTATAATTTTTCAGGAATGGGAAAATTTTTTGTTTTCTTTTGTGCATAAATAAATTGCTTTGTTGCTTATGTTGTTTTCTTGCTTTGATGTTTTCTTTCTTTTGATTACTTGCTTTGCTACTGTTTTCTTTATAGCTTTGCTAGTTTTCCTTTTGATTTCGAATAAGAGGTAAAATTTTGGTTGCAATGGAAACGTCAGGGTTCTTTATTAACTAAAATATTGACTGAAGGAATGTGCTTAAAGTATAGAATGTCTTCTAGTAACCGTATTCCTAAATGGCAGAGCATTCATTTGAAGTCTTACTTAATCCCTGTAAATAACTCAAAAGTGAAAAAGGTCTGAAGTACTATTTCGAGGCTCCATCTATTTCACATCTTAAATACCCAAGGGAGTGATAGCAAAAGACCCATAGAAAGGAAGTAGAGTGGAATAGTTTATCATATATAAATGATCCCAAGCCATAAATTAAGAAAAGGCTAAAAGATATTAAGAGTCAAAGCTCCTGAAAGAAGCAAGACATCTCAAAGCGAAGCTCGAAAAAGCATTAATCTCAAAGCATAAAGTACCAAATGGCCACAAGATCCTCTCCGTCTGTGAATTGAAGTATGAAATATATCATTCACACAAAAGGACACTATGGGATAGAGGATCCTGAATTAAAATTCAGTAAGAAAGGCCTACAGGAAGACTCATATCAAAAGAACTAAAGTTTAGAAGGCACAAAAGTGCAACTTGGCATGGGAATGAGGAACAAAAGGATAATGCTGTTACTCTCTGTCACAATCCTATGGTGTCTAAGCTGTAACTACCAAAGGGAAGGTAAAATAAACCTCATCCATTCGGCCTCAAAAGAGTTATTCAGACCTGAAACACTACTGATGTTACCTTTTCCCGAAAAGATGGGCTTCGTATAAGTAATTTAATGCATAAGTTGGCCTACTTAGGGATACAGACATATAGAATATTTCGATTCTATTCAGACAGTCTTAAGTTGGGAGAGAGATTTAATTCAGAGATCTGGGGTTCACCTAGTAGTCGCCAATTGTTGCACCTGCAACAATTTCCCAAAATTCTAAAAATTTTAGGACCCTCCTTTACTTTGAGTTAGTTGGTTTTTCTTCTTGGTTTTGGTCTATGGATTTTTGGAATGTTTTACAGTGCTTTGAATTGCTATCAATCGATTTGTTCTTCTCCTTTAATGCTTGAAAGAATCCCATCCTTGATCAAGCTCATCGTTGCTTTTTGCATATCTTTGAAGTCATTTTACATCGGGAGTTGAGTCATTTGTTCTTCCTGTCGTTGCAGAGGTTTCCTACTTTGTATTTCACCGTTGCGGGTGGACTTTTGTTCTGCGTCAGGAGGGGATGAGTATCTCTTTGGCCGACGTTGCGAATGGGTTATTGTTTTGGTCTCCGACGTTGCAGACCATTTGGGGTTCTGAGGTTCCGTTTTCTCGCCAATCCGTGTGTATTGGAGATTTTTATCTTCTTTTCCCTCTGCCGTTACGGGTGTGTTCGAGTTCCGGTCTTTCGATGTAGATTCTCTGGGTGGCCAATGTGGGTTATGAACGTTGCACGCCCACCGTTGCGGAGGAGTCTGAGTTGCTGGCCTCCGATCCCGGTTCCCGACGACGCCCGATATTTTGTTTACATGCTCTATTCGTCATTGCAAGTGAATTGATGCTGGGGACTTTCTGTCATTGTGGAAGGTCTGGCGTTCTAGCTTCCCGACTCAGATTTGGTTTTGTGGCTGATTTAGAGATCTCGCACGTGCGACTCTTTTTTTATATATACGGGGGTAGGGGTTTGGATTTTTTATTGTTGTTTTGTGCCTGAGCTGTCATTGTCCTCTTCGCACTGTCGACCCTGTGAACCTTGTGGAGCTTCGTGTTTCTACCCGCGTCCAGGTCTCAGTTGGAAGCTCAGCAGTTGTCGCCTCATTAGCTACGCATCACTGCGAGGTAGGCTCGTTACCGCCCTACCTCGTGCTTTTCAAGGTTTTGATTGGGTGATTTGTGCTGCGGTTGGGGTATTACTAGGATTGTGTCCCCGTATCCCTTTTTCGCTCGTACATGGAGTTTTCACCCGCGGCTAGGGTTGCCATAGTCATTTCTCCTTCAATGTTGCGCCTACATTTTGAGAATTGCCGGTTGGGGATAGTTGTTTGCGGTTAGAGGGGGGGAAGTCATTTTTTCCTTTATAGAGCCCGCGTATTATCTTTTTACCTCGGTTGTTTTGGTTTCTCCCCATGCGCAGTGGATTAAGGCGCGGTGCAGGCAGCCGTTATGCCGCCTGCACCTGGTTTTCCCCTTGTAATAATGAGGTCTAGGAAGAAGTTTCGATGGGGGTTTTTGCTGGTGATTTTTTGATGAGTCCTCGGCTGGTTAGTTCCCCTATTATGTTTTCCCAGTTTCGAGCCCCAACCTCTTGCCCGCGTCGTCCCGCGCAATCCAGCGATTCTTGTTTCTCTGAAACCCTAGGTGGTCATGGGCGCTGTGTTGTTGTAGTGTTTACGATTTGAAGGTAGCATGGATGTTGGCATTGGTGGGAGCGCTGTGTGCAAAGAATTGTTGTTGATGCCCGTAGTATCTAGCCGCACCGATGTAACTAGCTTTCCGTGAGCCGCATAGGCTATTGCCGTTTTTATCCTTAATAAATCCATGTCGTCAAATGTTTAGTTACATTTGCACCTTGTGTTTGAGATTCATACTTGTGCTTTATGAGTTGTTATCATGAAAAAATGGCATACTGTGAAATAATGTAGATTTAATGCTAGACCAGTTGATGAATTAATGTGGTTTTCGTATTATGCAGCAGAAGGACACCGCTCATTATATTGCAATAGTGGACTGAGTCTATTTCGTACTGGTAGTTCTAATAGTCAGGACATGGCTGGGTTGTGCATACATGTGTTGGTTTCTTTTCTTGCTTGCAAATTAGCATAGGATATTAGCACATTGCACAGTATTGCATCCTATTTCAATTCTTCAGCGTGAAGGGCTTATGTCTTAATTTCATTACAGTCATAATACACTTGAGAATGAATAAACTGTTGCACAATATTCACAAATTCGAATTGCTTAATTTCATAATGTTATACATGGCAGGAAGAACTTACAATGTCCAAAAGGTAGAAAAAGAAGGCCCCTATGGTCGAAGAACAATCAGCAATAGAGATTGTCACACAGACATAATATATATATGAGGACACCCAATGTGTCTCGGGTGTTGAGCCTGAGTATAAATGGGATGATATATACAAGTTGATTTCCTACAGGGAAGTCCCAGACATGGGTCTCGAAGAGGAGCCCATTTATGCCAACATAGAGAAATTTGCCATCATGAAGGTGGCTACCAGACCAGAGCTATTCCCATGCTCTGATGTTATGAGATGGATTCTGCCCCACACAAACAGCAACACAATGCTTATAGGAAATGTTGAAGGTCAGGGCTATGTTGCATTTAGGCCAGGATATGTGGCGCTGGCTTACCACCTTCCAGAGCCTCAAATCTTCCTGTCAAATGATTGGTTGGATAACCTCAAGATGGATTTAGTGGAAACCCTGAAGAGAATGCTCTTTCCAGGAAAGCTCTATTGACACAGAGCAACCGAGGACTATGATACAGTGAGCTTAAGAGCTCCTTACAGATTTGTAGCTCTGATGCTGAATGGGATCTTTGGTAGAGCTAGTGGCAGACTCTTCAAATTTGAATGGGTCCCCATTATGTTCCATATGGCAACCCAAGGTACAATATTCAACTAGGCCAGCCTCGTATCAAGTAGTCTCTCTTCTTGCGTAGCTGCAGCATTGGGAGGAGGAGAATCCCGGAAGAAATATGAATTCTATATGAGTTCCATTTTGATAGCCTGAATACTATGCAACAAGCCTTTCCCCGGCCTCAATTGTGCCTGGGATAGGGAAAGAATGCCCGTATATGAATCTTACAAACCACTGTGGGCTCATCAGTACCACAGTTATTACAGAGAAGTATGTGAGCATTTCATTATGCCACTATACAAGCTTATCTTCCGGAAGGAATGTGACTGCATGTTGGAAGATTCTATGCAGGTAATAGAAGAGTATGGAGATTATTTCTTGACAGACAATGGTATGTATCTTAGAATGTATGGAGGCTTGAAGACACCTTATCTGCTGCCAAAGTATGCAACAGATTATGTAATCCATAAAGAGGCGGTCAGACAAGTGTTCATTGACGGAGTTGGTCATTTCTTGTTCCAGCATAAGAAGGCTGCATATCCCCCTTTACCTTTCAAGTTAGGTAGCTGCAGATTCGCCAATGTGAAACAAGCTGCCAAATTAATAGAAGAACTAGAGAAGTTCCATTTTGGGGTGATGCCTTTCCGGCGCAATGACACTCATGGTAAAGTGGCTAAGCACTGCAAGAAGCATAAATTGTTCTTTGAATATACCCATCATTATGATAAGGATGAATCTATTTTTCGGAGAGCTCCAAACATGACGGCACTCAGCAGAAGATTCAAACCAAAGAACCCCACCAAAAATGGAAAAGGGGTAGAGCAGGCCAAAGCTGAACAAGCCAGAGCTGAAGAAGGAGCCAAAAGTATAAGGGAGGAAGCTCAGAGGCTAGAAAATGAGGCTGCAGAGTGACTGCAGAAGGGAGAAGAAGAGAAAAGGAAAGCTGCCCAGGAAGCAGCTGAACTAGAAAAAGAAGCAGCCAAAGAAATAGAAGAGGCAGCCAGGCAAGCAGCGGAAGAAGCACAGAGAAAACTAAATGAAGAGCTCCAAGGGCAGGAAGCTGAAAAGATAAAGTTAACACAACAATCAGCCTCTGAAACACCAACAGGGCAGAGTCAGGAAGAGGAAAACCCTGAGGTGCAAATCCTTCAAGTACCTACTGGTAGCACTCATGGAACCCCTATGCTCCAAATAGTGCCTTTCATCCAGAAGAAGGGGGAAGAGGTCACTAATTTCACTACTGTATACTATGACAAGACCACTAAAAGAATAATGAGGAGGACGAAAAAGAAGGTGGAGGCGAAAGATCTATCAGGGAATATGGTCACAGATACAGTAGTCATGCTAGGGACAGACAAAGATCTTATGCTCACAATAAGATCTAGGGCTGCACTAAATGATGCCTCCGCTGATAACATAAAGAAGGTAATGTTTGAATTAGAGTCAACTAAGAATACCACTGCTCAGCTAAAAGACACACTGAGACAAGAAAGAGGAGAGGGTAGCAAACTTAAGAGCAAGTATGAACACATGCTAAGGGAAATGGAATCCACAAAGGGTGAAATCCACGCCCTCCAGGTAGAGGCTCAAGCCAAGGAAACATCACAAGAGGCTCTAGAAAATGTACAATGGGAAGTCCAGGATCTAAAAAATGAGAAGGAACAGTCGAGGGCAAAAGTGGAAGACCTAGAGGCACAACAGTATATTATCTATGAATCCAATACTGCATACACCCAAGGATTGAAAGAGCAGCTGGCTTCTCTGACTGCTGAACTAGAGACAGCAAACGAACAACAAGTCGATCTGCAGCCGTTTAAAGAATATATCCTAGTGCAAAAGGCTAAAATGTTGTAGCTGTAGACTGCTTTGGAAGAAGAAAGATACAAAGTTCTTCAGATGGACAGCAGGTTAGAGGAGATCATAGAAACTTCCTCCTATTTCGTAGACAGGTCCCAAGATGTTCTTGAGGTCTTGAACGCCAGATTGGAAAGACCAGAAGATGATGCTGAGATTCCAGGAGAACTACCAGCCAAAGATCATCAAACCCTCAGGAGAGATCATAGCCTAGTAGAGTTTGCCATCAGCATTGCTGAAGACTTCAAGAAGGCTGTCCGAAGGACACAGGTAGCATGCTCAGAATATTTTAAAAGGTTCCTTAATGCATATAACCGCTGCCAGAAAGAGGCTGAGCTTAGGTTTGAAGAGTTCCCGAATCATGAAACCTTTGTGGACATATTTCAGAAAGGGCATCAAGATGCAGAGGCCAGGACGCAGCAGATTCAATCCATTGATGCCATAGTATTGAAGAATGAAGTGGGTCACGCAGCCATTAGCATACAGGTTCTAGAAGACCAGGTTCGGTTGAGCCCAGCAAGGATCGAGGCCATGAGGAACCAAGTTGACAAGTTTGAAATTAACATCCAGTTCCTAGAGCCATGCGCTTTTGAAGGCCTCGCTGCTGAAGCAGCAGCGTGGAAAAAATTATTTGAAAACCAAGCAGGATCCTCCGCATAGAGGACTGGTCAACTTTTTATTAATGTAATATTTTTGTAAAAGTTCCAAGAAATGAAGCGTTGGGAAAGCAAAAGGTTGGGAAGCCCAAAGGTCACTTTGGGCAGCCCAACCATTTTGACTTTTTGTATAAAAGTAGGAAGCGTAGAAGCAAAAGGGGATTTTTTCCCCAGTAAGAATGGAAGGTTGTTGTAAGAAGAACTATTTCCTTTTGCAATAAAAATTATAGTTTTCCTGTTGAAAGAAGATCGGTGGGATTTCAAATGTTTTTCCATGGGGAGTTGAAAGATGAACTACTTTGTTTTTCAGCATTGTATCCATGAATCGTGAGATCATTCTAACTTTACGACCTATGTCTTTGTTTAATGATTTCCGATTTATTTCATGAAATAACCACCATGAGTAATGTATGCTTATCATAAACAATTAGCTATCTGGTTGTGAAATATATTTCATTGTTCATGCGTGTAAAATTTAATGTCAGCTATCTGTAATTTCTTTTAATTATGTGTGCACATCCACATTACTCATACATATTAATTACAAATTGGCTTCCCGGGGATAGGATAGATAGATAGGTAGGTAGGCATATAGATAAGTAGTTTGTTTATCTCATTCCTGCATGTGTGATCCAGATGCATGGTGAGCCTAAGACGAGAGGTAAGAACCTGCGCATCACACACTACTACATTTTGAACAAAAATCCGACGGCCATCATGTCGGATTTTTGACACTTCCCTCTCGCATGTATGACACTTTGATTTTTTGTTAAGCGTCGGAAACTTGTCGTCGGGTTTCCGACACCTAGGTAACCGTCGGTTAAGTGACACCTAAGTAATCGTCGGTTAAATTTAAAGAGTCGGTTAAGCGACGGCATATCTTCAATAGTAGTGAAAGTTTTTAACAAAATAACCTTCAAGCCGTCGGTTAAGCGACAAAAGGACCGTCCGATAAACGATGCATATTAAGACAAAGTGTCAAAAAAATGACAGATATAACTGTCGGATAAGCGACTTTTATTAAGACAAAGCGTCGAAAAACCGACAGATATAACCGTCGGAGAAGCGAATTTTATTTAAACAAAGCATCGAAAAAATGACAGCTACAACCCTCGGAGAAGCGACGTTTATTAAGACAAAGCGTCGAAAAAACGACAGATACAACCGTTAGAGAAGCGACGGATATCTAGAAAAAAGTCAGAAAAGCGACATGTGAAAGCGTCGCTTAAGCGACGCATGTTGAAGTTTAAAAAAGAAAAATATTGTGAAAATAGATTCAATGTAGGCATCCATTACTTAATAGTCACCACCGTTTCAATGCGGGAAAGCAAAGTTGTTGAAGTCAATTATCTTACTAGAGGCTCTTGAGATTAAGTTACTACCCACACTCAGGATAAAAATAAATAACTTAAAAACAAATTCCAGTACCTAATTCTCATCGCACTAGGTAAGCAATAGCAAACCAAAATCTATACAAAGGAGATAGATTTACGCTTGTCAAGACTGGTTATTTGTTACATCGCTACACCCTTCTCACTTATTTTTTTTCCATATCTTATTAGTTGAATGCTTTATTGAAAGTGTGAGAAGAACTCAGCTTATTGAAAATAACAATTTTTCATAATTAACAACAATTATACCTTGTTATTATTATTATTAATATATGAGATTTGTTACTCAATTTGATGAACAATCACCCATTTTTGTAAACAAAATGAACAAAGTAAAATACTAGAATGACACAAGTTAACCTCTAAGTATTTCACTTCCTAAACTTGGTCGATAGACCAGACTTATGATATGATATCTGTAATGCAATTCAAAATCAACGAATTGATCGCTTACAATTTCAATCTCTGGCACGGTAATCAATGCTGAGAGGTCATAACTAAGCACCATCACCAATGTTTTATTAGCACCATCGCCAATGTTTTATTATTCATGAAATTGAAGAGATTGATTTTTATAGTTCTAGCAAGCAAAGCTTGGTTTGCTAAATCCACAAATAACATAAAATCCATTGAAAGAATATACTGCTTATCATTGGTGGCATTTGATTTGAGCAATAAATGAAAATTCAGGTGGTAAGCAAGAATTTAATTTGGGATTATATATTGCCATCGCAAAAAGTTCTTCTTTACTCTTTTTCATGCTACTGTGCTTAAGAAAACTTCATTGCCAGAGAGCTGTAAGAACTGATTTTTTTATTGACCGTGGGTTGAAAACCTGTGATGAATATGTTGATCCATTGGCCCAAGGAGGAGGGGAAACACTGGAGCAACTAGTACTTGCAAGAGGACGTTGCCAGACAAAAGGATTTGTAGAATCTTTTGACGCACTAGCAGAAAACAACTGTCTTCTATTCTCATGTACCTTCAAATTCTACAGAGTATACAATTCAACCTCATGTGAATAAGTCCATGTAAGAAAAATTCAAACAATGATATCAAACACTTAATTAGAAGAGTAAAACAATCCTATCTACACAGTTCGGATGAAGCTCTTATGACCAATAAAATTTACAATAACCATAAAGTTGACCAAGAATCCATGAACCACTGATGAATTGATTTGTTATGGACTAATCAATTGTTCAGGATGTATTGGTAAATACAAAAGAATTTTTGGTTACCTCAGTTCGCATAGTTAACACCTCCTTGAACTCTTTGGTAGTGCTCATCAATCGGGTTTTCAAGTTATCCACAACTGTAGTTGAGTGTTCTGTTGTGTGTTTTTAGGTATTCCCACTTTCATTTTGAGAATTGCAGAGGATTTGGAGGTCTGTAACAGCAGAATTTAATGCAGTAATATCCTGCTTGATAACAACTGTAAGCTCTTGGATCTCTACAGTTGGATCATCAAACACTGATGTTCTTTTGGCCAATGCATAAAAAAGCTACAAAATGTCATGTTTCTCGTTGGCAATTCTGATCACAACTGTATACTCCATGTATTGTGCTAAATTTCGTGGTGGATGGCTTGGTTTAATCCTTTGCATGAACATGAGGTGCTACAAATAAAAATTAGCTCAGATTATTATGAAACATTGGGTCTCTCTCTCTATGAGAACATAGATTTTTCTGTCCTTAAACGAATGTACAAGAAAAAGGTAGTTTTTGCAAATTTTAAAAGTTCAAACTATGGATGCATGGTTAGTGATATTTCATACTTCCAAAGATTGATGGTTAGTCATACTTACTTCATACCCTTCATACTGGCTTTGAGTTTCAGAAAATCCATCAAAGTCATCCTCATCACTATCAGATTTGGCCTCCTCTATAACCAAAGAAAATGCTTTTTTGGCAGATGCTAAACCAGCTTCTTCATCCCTGAAAGAAAAGTAATGGTACTGAAAAATTTTAACTAAAAGAATTTCAAGATTGAAAGCACTTTTAAACAAAAATCAACTGAATACCTCTCATTATCAATTTCCTTTTGCTGCCTGTGAGCCTCTCTCAATATCTTATTGCTGATTGTTTGACTTACATACTGTTAAAGAAACACACCATTACAGCAATGCAAAGCTGTTGCTGATTCAAAATATATTACCAAAATGTTCATGCAAGATGTCCGGTACTGTAAATATCATATGAAGTTCATCAGCTGAATCACTACCTATTCCATTATTTATATTTTTGAGCTTAAAAGGACTTTTCTCCTATGCATAGTGATTTATGACAGATTCTAATTATCGCATATATCAAAGACTATGGGAAAGTAACTTGACCAATCAAAAAAATAGTACACATCATTGCTGAAATTCAACTTTTGCAAACATCATATTTATGTGAAAGAATAAAAATACAATTATTGGACTACTTTCTAAATGAATTTCCATCACTTAATTGTATAATGTTCAAATAAAAGAATGGAAGAAGTCTATGACAATAAGGAAATTAAATATTAATCACATCAATACCAATTGCCGGTTCAGATCTACTAAATTTTAAAATGCCAACTGCAGAGCCTGGAAATGATTGGGATCGACACCACCAAACACAATCTCTCTGCCCTCTTCATCACCCACTTTTCGATTCATCCAGAAAGAGAAAATAGGGTCTTTGATTAGGCCCTGGTTAACCATATTATACCTGCCCCCAAGCACAAGCTATATATTTGAGCCAAGTGCACTTTGCATAAGTCATTCAAATGAAAGACCTAGAACCTTACTTCTATAACATGTAACTTAGGAAAAACTTTTCAATATTGGAACAATGCACTTGTAAAACCAAGTAAGGCAGATTGCATTCTATAAAAGAAATGTGGCCAACTACCAAATGTATTTCCTGTACCATCTCGTATCTCTGCCATTTTAAAGACAAAACCATAGCAAAATGAGGACAAATACATTATAGGTAATCCTGCTTGCAATTTGAGGAAGGATACAGGAAGCTTAAATTGCTAATTTGCTACTCATTAAGTCAGAGACTTTCCAATAATAGATACAGATGAAAACCATATAGCTGTGATTTTTCCAATCCAAACAGTCGTTTAGAATAGTATACATAGGTATAAATATCTGGATCCTTAAAAAATACCCAGATAAAAGCATTAGTAAGGTAGTCAAGGAACCAAAGCAAAACCAAAAGACTGGGAACAATGGTCAGCAGACCATCTGCAGCAGAAAGGCCTACTTTATTACACAAAATTATGTCCAAGAATGACATAACAGAAGAACCATATCTATTCAAAAAAATATTATTATAACTACTTGTTATTCACCTGACAGAATAGTTAAGATGAGGTTGGAGCTAAATATTTCAAGTCAATCTTAACAATAGTCGACCCTTATTATAACGGCAGTTAAATTGCTTGGTAAGAGAAATTCAAAAATTCTAGAAGAATATTATAACTTATAAATTAATGTAATATTCAAAAAAAATTCTGAAAATACATCTAAAATTGTTGCATACAATCATATCAATAAGGGCAACATGCTTCAACAATTCCAAATACATAGCAAATAGTACAAGTAACCCAAAAGCAATCTAAATTCATTTTCAACTTCAATAATGACTGGCAATCCTTTAATAATGATTAGACTTATTTAAAAGTCAAACAAATTATAAATTTATAGAAGAACCTAATGCAATGGAGTAATTTCATCCAAGAACATCCAGATTCCAAAGCAATCTTGAGACCTTTCCAACTGCAATAATAGATAAACTAATAAAAATTGGCCTTACATTCTCTCACCGGCTAACTGGGCATATCTATGTAGATGGGTAATATGTATGTTTCTTATCCCATTGGCTCGGGCATATCTTGGCTATATCTGATCCTTATATGTGCTTTGATTGCATAATTGTATTGATCTGTGCTTTCCTTTAATGTAACTAGTGCTTGGCTATATGGAAGCAACTTCTTTTAGATAATATTATTAATAAAGGTGATAGCTATTGGAATGAGGACGGTTGTAATGTCAACTGTAAGTCCGTGTGGTTAACTAAATTGTAACTAGGGTTCTAAGTACCTCCTCACCATTATTATTTGCTTTAACAACAGTTTTTTTACATGTAACTAACCTTTATCTCGCGTCTAACGGACTGCTTTTTAAAACAATCTAGCTGGGAATAAAGCTTTCTTGACGGAAGGTCCTGTTCCTAAATGTCAGGTTCAGTTCAGGTCCTTAAAAGGTAAGGACCAGAAGACAGCAGAGTGGTAAAGATGGGGGTAAGGGCTTCCTGTAAGGCCTTTGGGGGAGGGAAGGAAGATAGAGAATACCTTACCTGAGCAGAGCTCAGGCAGGCCCCTGGTACTTGGGTTTGATCCTTAAGTATTTCACTAACGATCCATAAAGTAAAGGAGAACACCCATCTTAGAAAAGAAACATGAAATTACATGTAGTTACATATATAAATATATATTTATATATCAATCTAGAAATTTATGACCAGACCAAGATGATTATCCCTATGACCAGACTAAGAAATTACTTGAAGTGACTTAAAGATGATGATCCCTTAGATGATGATCCCTCACTTGATGACCAGACTTATAATGCCTGAACTAAAGATGCAGGGATGAGAATGCCTTTATGAGAACTCGATCTTTACTAACTTGACTAAAGGAACACCACAATATTTTATGACAAGACTTATAGGTCTAAGGTTATATATATAATGTACTTGATACGTGATGTTCTACTACGCTATGTGTGGGGCAGTCAGGGAAGAAGGGAAAGGGCCACTACACTAGGGCACATGGCATGGCATCCAATTAATGTGTTGGGAAAGAACATTATCTCCTAGGGTTCTGGCAGTAAAGGAAATAAGGGTAAGGCATCCCATCCACCCGGGGCTCCTAAGGTCTGGTACTCGTGGCTCTAAATGTGAACTGGTAAAAGGTACTACCTCAAGTTCTAGGGCAGTAACATAGAAGGTCTTTCTGGTAGGTGAGAAAGGCAAGGTAAGTTCTTCTAGAGGTCCCTTCCCTTGTAAGACCTTATTTTCTAGGGGAGCTAAAGAGAAAGTGTTTCTAGCAGGCAGTATGAACAAGTAATTCTGAGACTGTCCCCTACAAGTACATCTCTTCATGGTCAAATTCCTGGGTCAGTTCTTCCATCCAATCAACCCGAGGCTAGTAAGGTAAACGGATTGCCACCCAATCCATCCAATTTCGATAATCCAATTTCCTATCCCCAATCCCCAAATGGCAACATTTCCTATCCCGTATCCCCAATCCCCAAATGGAAACATTCTCTCTTAAATACTCTTTATAACCCTCACAATACTTCTAGTATGAGAAGAGAAAGGGTAATTCCTCCACAAAAACTAATGCAAATATGCATCATCGTGCTTGTGACTCCTCGAGCTAAGTATTTAATAAGAAATTGAATATTACACAACAACCCATGGCCCAATTACCCTTCTATATAAACTGATGGAAGACATGCACAAAAGACAGTTGAAACAGCACTCTCTAATATCCAAGAAGACATGAGTAAATTCTTTACAACCTTAGTTAATTCAAATTGGTTAGGATGAAGACTCTTACTAGAGCAAGTGTTAGGACTCGAGACATCCTAAGAGCCAACAGTTAAATAAAACAAGCCCAAACCTTGATGAAATTATTGTAAATCGTATTATCTAAGTGGTGGGAAACTTTATGGTCCATTAACTGATAGACAGGGGACTTCATGGCTCAAAATGATGAAATGAAAACATGAATAAGGTGTTCATTATGGTACAGCCTATAGTATATCTGACATTTGATATGATAGAACAGATCATATTATCGGTTGCCTCCTAGTTATCTTTTTCCTATTAAGAAAATATTCCATGTGCCTTCCATCTAGAAGCAACAGAAACTCTAAGACCTGAAAAGCAAATTTCTCAGAATGACTTATGATTTGACACCAAGGCTGCTCACCATAATGGGTATCTAAAAATACAGTCAAATGTAAAAAAAGACAAACCCTAATTTGACTGTGCAATGGATAACGTTTAACTCAACCCCAATCCAAAACTAGGTCAAATCAAACCTGAACAAGGAAGCATTGGCTTGCTACATCAGACTTAAGTCAAAACTTGTGAAACTTGACAATATATGCAAACATGACAAGCTGTAACCAGGTCCAATCACCCGCATGCCTATGTAAACCAAGAAATCTCCAATTTTACCCATTTTTTGCACATCTTGCAGCAAATTTTTAGACCTTCATGTAGCATCAATGGCACATATTTTTGTGTTCATCTTCTAAGGATTGCATTCCTATCATATTCTCTCGTTGAGCCACATTCCTCATTGGCTCTTATATCCATTCAGGGAGGTGCACTAGTTCTAGTAAAGACCTAGATGGTTTATCCTAGCACATATTTTCTCAGATCAAATTGGTAACGACTAATTGCTCTACTTAGAGAACCCTACAAAATATTGGTAGTGATTCTCTATAG
>LPNX010517017.1:724925-788892 GCA_001517045.1 Pseudotsuga menziesii | reverse complement strand
AAAATCCAAGACCAAGTGGGAAGATCCCCACAAAAGAGCAACACCAAAATCCAAGACCAAGTGGGAAGATCCCCACAAAAGAGCAACGCCAAAATCCAAGACAAGGTGGGAAGATCCCCACAAAAGAGCAACGCCAAAAAAAAACCCTTAGGAATTTCGCACTTCTTGTCCAAGAGATAAGTGCGAGACTCAGTGTGTGAGATAATGAACCTAGACGTACATCTATTTATATGAAAAATGAACCTAGGCTTTCCATTTTAATGTGTGTGGGATAATGTCTTAAGCGTCGCTTTCCATTTTAAATAATTAACCAATTACGACAAATTATTAAATGATTGAGCGATTTAAGCGCCGTCGCTTAAGCGACACTTACATTATTAAATGAATGAGAATTTTAAGCGCCATCACTTAAGTGACGCTTAGGAGGATATCCATCGCTTAAGCGACGCTTGCAATCCTAGCCGTCGCTTAAGCGACGCTTATCCCCACCATTTCAAAAAAAAAATTATCTTTCTGATTTTTGGCACGGTTAAAAGAAAAAATCCACGCGCCGTCAGAAAAAACCATCGGATTTTGGATCGAAATGTAGTAGTGACATTGTGAATTCTTTTTTGCATCCTTCACCATCCTGCATAATTAGTTAGATACTAGCATTTCATATTTAAGTCAAAAATACAAATTCCGGTGGATTGGGCCGCAACCGGTAAACCCTTGTTGTTACTTTGACCTACGGTAGCCGGACCGCAAACCGGATGGATTCCCTACACCAAACAGTCAACGGGCTAGTTGGGAACGTTGATTGGGGAGAATCCCTTACTGTTGTCTCCTGTGAATTTCTAGGCCCCAACAAGCCATTTGCCATTTTACAGTTAAAAATAATCCCACTACATCAAATAAAAATTCATTAATGAATAGTAAATTTTAATTTCAAACATCATTTTGAAGTTCATTTTTATCTATATCTCAAGTGAATTTAGGTTTTGATGGGTTTGAGCCCTTTTTTCCTTCTTGTTTCATACATTGTTAACAATATCCACAAATTTGTTCATTTCTTTTCATTTTTAAATTTTCCAATGGTCTGCATTAATCTCTACTATGTATTTTTAGGGTTCTTCTTTGTATGTTAAGAAATAATCTCACTAATTAAATGACATCTACAAATAAATTTAAGTGTCTGAGTTTATTTTACCTCCACTCATCATTTGATATCTTAATACGATATTGTTCAATAAATCAATTTAGCGATAGTGTCCAAAATAAGTCTCTCGATCTTACCTCTAGCAAAGTATGCAATGTTGTAGGCGAGTAGTAACCAAGTTCACATTATGGAGCTTCAATCGGCTCTTCTAAATCTTTGTCTCCTTTAGACATAGGTTCGTAGTCCTCTTCTTCTTCACAAGAGCCTTCATCCATGTAAGATGCAAGCTCGTATCCGTCTTCTTCTCTATCCGTGCAACAACTCCCTCTTCCAAACAGAGTCTTTCTTCTTTTTTCGTACCTAAATATTCTTCCACTTCTTAAAAATAACAACTCTAATTTAGTTCCACTACCTCCTGGGAACATCTCACTTTAGGATTCTTTTGAGACATAGCCTCTCTATTTCTATACAGTCTTGTTACTTTCCCATAATTCCTTTTTCACATACAAGCATTTTTATCCAGGTATCTAAAGATAAGAGGTATCTACTGCATGGGCCTTGTATTTTTTTCTCTCTACCTCACTGTATGAATTTATAGTTTCAACAACAAATTCAATTATGTATCACTCTAAGATACTATCTACCCAAAAATACACATCCCTCTATAGAGGGTTGTCTATGCTTTTCAGTCGCTCAATCAACTAAGCAGTCCACTCTCTAGCCTCTCCTCCTTGGAAATTTCTTTATTGGGTTTCCAACTTAGATAACCATTCATGAAAAAAATGGGAAACTCAGAAAAGAAAATCTCGTGAATGTCTGAATAAATGTATCGGCCCAACCACTATGGTGGATTCCACCAAGATCCTTCTCTTTATTTTCGTGAGAACTCTAACTCTTAGGATTATACCCAATCTTGGATATTTGGTTTTGTAGGTTTCCACAACATATACCTCATCACAATGATTTAGAGTCTTGTAAGCAGAACCATATGTTTTTTTTGTGTGTCTCTCTATCCCTTTTCCCAGGGATCTTGACCTAGGTTCAGTCCCTTCTACTTAGCATGACAAAGCATGAGCTATTGAACCGATAGAGAATATCTTAGCTAGAAGCACATGTGATGCAGATGTCATCTCACCTAAGATATTTCTCTCAATGGGTAACTTCCAGAACCATTTTTCTGCAGTTAGGTGGGAGGGTGTTTAGCACCTTGGCTCTATACCAAGGATCTCAACGATGTCCAAGGGTGGATTATTTGTATTCACTGTGCTTCAACAAATAATATACACCTCATCCTCTCTCTATGAAACTTAAGTAAATAAACAATATACACGCATCATAATCATATCGAGTAATACAATGCGACCATCATACATCTATTCATTTGTAACAAAACCTACAATCATTCATTCAATACAACATTTACACATATATAACCTGCTTTCACATTCACAAATATACACAAAATATAATATGGAAACCCATCAGGGAGAAAACCAGAAGGTGCTCTTCATCTAGCATGAGGAAATAGATGCACCTTTCATCTATGTACTATGCTACAGACTCTGCTCAAGCTATTCTTATCTAGCTTTATAGAATTTGTGTCCCTCTCATGCTCTCTGATCTTCTCTATGTTCTCTTTCTATTATAATTCTACTAGTGATATACACACAACCTGAATCAAATCAACCCTTCCTACTCATCCATGCACTAAGCTGTAGATCCTTTACTCTGATGCTCTCAACGATACCAAGCCACTAACCAAGAATCATTCTTTCAGCCAATAGGATTCTACAAAACTAACTATTGGGAGAATGTCTAATTGAATTCTAGCTTAAGAGTCTAACCCAAATGATATAGATCCCATATGTACTTGATACCGAATCAATACCGATTCAATAGAGACTCAATACTTACTCAATATAGACTCTATACAGACTCATTACAAAATCCTTCTATGTCGCTATTTCAATTGACTTACTATATCTAACAAACATGTTGTCTTTCTTATTCTAGCAACATCTAACAGGAAGCAGTAACGAGCTAACTTACAAATATTCCTTCACACATGTGGTTTTCGTCGGCTCCAGCTGAGTTCGTACCCACTATCATTAAGGCCTATCACTTTCCCAACCATTATGCTACTTGTATGTCTTCTTCTGCTGATATTCTATCATACCATCTTGTTCCGCACTCCATCCTTCTTTTTCGACTTACTTATCTGATGTATATTCACTTACCCATGCCTCCTCCTATTCTTCTTCTTTTCTTCTACTTCCTCTATCAAAACTCCCTTCCTCTTCTCCTTTATGTTTCTTGATCAGTCATAGATCCTTCCTCTTCTCCTTTATGCTCCTTCCTTAGTCGTATCTCCTTCCTCTTCTCCTTTATTTCTTATCCATACTTAGGAACATTTTTTCATGAATTCTACATTATTTTCCATAGGATCAACACCCACCAAATTTTCTAAGATTAAAGGTATAGTCGAGGACATTGGTGAAATAATAATTCTTTGAGTCACGATGCAAGGTCGGTCAAATATCAACCATATAGATTAAACCCATGCTACAAAGAAAAAGTTAAATTTGAACTAAACCAAATGCTATAGGAAGGCGTGATAGAAATTGTTGAAGCATCATAATGGATTAGTCCAATTGTTGTGCAAGACAAGAAAAATTCAGGTGAAGTGAAAATTTGTGTCGACCTAAGGAAATTAAATGATGCCTATTTGCATGATCCATTTCTAACTCCATTCTCAAATAAAGTAATGGATAATGAGGGAGGGAAAGACATGTATTCGTTCACTGATGGATTCTTGGGATACCATCATATAACAATTAAAAAGGAGGACCAATGCAAGACTATTTTTTCGATAGAGTGGGGATTCTACATGTACACCATAATTCCATTTGGACTCAAGAATGCGCTTGCAATTTTTTCTAGAATCGTAGTTGCTGGATTTAAAGATTTTATACATAAATTTATTGAAGTCTACTTTGGTGACTGGACAATTTTTGTTATTGTAAAAGATCATATACAGATTCTCAGAATGATGCTAGAATGATTTTTCCAAGATCAAATTTCCATAAATTTGAAGTAGTGTATATTTTGTGCACCTTTTGGAGCTCTCTTAGGCCATGTGGTCCACCGCGAGAAAGTTTTGGTTGATTTAAGCAAGGTTGTGATCATCTTGGAATTACCACGACCTACTAGGGTTAAGAAGTTAAGACAAACCTTAGGACATACTAGATACTACAAATATTTTATCAAGGGTTTTATGGAGGTGACTGCCCTTATTGAAATACTACTGAAACAAGACACTAAGTTTCAATGGGAAAAATAATTTCAAGAGAGTATAGACAAGGTAAAGAACAAGATGGATACTACACCAATACATGTCTTTCGATACTGAAATAAAGAGTTTCGTGCTTATGTCAATGTATCATCTATTGTGATCGACGTAGTACTCATGTGGCTGGGTGAAGGATCAATTGATCACCCCATTTCCTTTGCTAGCAAAAAGTTATCAACTTCAAAGAAAACGTATACCACGACAAAGGGTTAGCGATGGTCTACACGCTACAAAAATTTACACACTATTTACTAGGCTGAACTTTCAAGATGTAGAATGACCATTTCACACTAAACTATTTGATCAATAAACTAGGTATGGGGGGTAAGATATGTCGGTGACTTCTCCTCTTGCAGAAATTTAATTTTGAGATAATTGTTAAACCCAATTGTTTGAATTTGGGACCATACTGTAAAACTTTCCTTTAAAGAACAACTAGGGATAAAATAGTATATTTAAATTTAATTGAAATAACTACACATGAAATTATTTACAATATGCAATGGAATATAATACTAAGAACCATTACAACATTAATCACATTGATAGAAACAACACAATCTTTTTTTGGTAGAAACCCCTAGAAAAAAAACAAGATGGGTAAACTAGTGCATAAGTATGAGAGGATATTTTATTAAGAAAATGCATAACTTTAACAATATGATAAAATTGATTTATTCCCTAGATGGAAAAATCAAAACACCTAAAAATCACTAAGAAAAATGTGTGAGATGGCACGGTTCCCAAGGAATCTTGTTGATGTACGGTGTACCTTCTCCAAATTTTCCTATCTCTCTCCTCTGCAATTTAGTGTTGTCTTCTTGAGTTAGTGCTCCTCGGTATTCTTTGCCAAAATTATCTCTCACAATTCTTCCTCCATCTCTGTTAGAATGCAACTGTGTCCTCTACACCAATTGGCCTTTGTTTTATAAATTTAGGTAAACAAAAAACCCTAATTCTAGTTTCACTTTAACTAGTGTTTAACTAAATTTAATTTAGATCACTTTAATTTATTTTCCAAAGTAGACTTAGGAAAAGTAAATTAAACACAATTTGTTTCCTAATTTAAGTCTTCTACATGCAAGGACACATGCATGCAAGAAGACCTTCCTTGTTGATATTTTAACACTCCCTCTCAATGAGGAAAAGATTCGGTAGCAACCTCAACTTATACTTGAATTCAAAAAACTATGTATGAAATGTTCCTTAGAGAAAATGTCCACCACATGCTCATATTTATGTATACACTCCAACCGTATGGTTCCTCTCTGAACAAAATCTGTCAGGAAGTGGTACCTATTCTCTATGTGTTTTCTTTGGTCATGGAATATTGGATTTTCAGATAAGATTATTCCACTCCGTCACAGTGAACTACTATATCCTCTAGTTCACACTCGAAAAACACAAAAATTAGCTTCCTCATCCGAATACCCTCACAAGAAGCCATGCTGGCTTCCATGTATTCAGCCTTTTCCAATCTCAATGCAACTAATTTCTTCTTCTTGTAGAACCAAGACACAACCCTTGATCCAATGTTGAAACAACAACCTTATGTACTCTTCCCGTCATCTGCACATCTTTCATCGTCAACATTTGTGAAACCTATTCACTACACACTCCCCCTATTCTCATAAACCAATACATACTCCATTGTACGTATGATGTAGAAAAGTATGTTCTTCACAACTGGCAAATTCACTTTGAGAGGGTCCACTATGAACTGGATCAAATAGTTCACTGGAAAGCTAATGTTTGGTCGTGTTGACCAGATACATAAGAAATCCGATAAGATGATGATACGAGGTAGGATCAAATCCATTTGACCTTGATTCATCAATGTTTATCCTGTTGAAACTAGAGGTATGGAAATATGCTTGCATTGCTCAATCCTGAATCTATTCAATATCTCTATAGCATACTTCCCCTTTCCAATGAAGAAGCATGCTTATCTTTGTCAAACCTCCAATCCTAGAAAGTAATGCATCAAGCCAAGGTATTTCATCTCAAACACCACTACAAGGTTGGACTTGTAGCATCCAATCAAACTCTTGTTTCCTATAAAAAAGAGATCATCCAGATATAGGAACAATATAAGAGGAACCTCACCTGCCAAGAAGTACAGGTTGTGATCATCCTCACTCAAGTGAAATCCCATCTCCTGAAGATAGTTGTTTACACTTGAGTACAATGCTGTAGGTTCCTACTTGAGCCCATAAAGAGCTTTATGCATCCTGCATACATGTGTCTCCTTGTTCTCCACATCAAACCCTTCTGGATGCTCAATATATACCTCCTGTTCTATCATTTGGCTGAAGAAGGAAGTATTGACGTCCATATGATGGACTCACCAACCCAACTCTACTGCTAAAGAGATAATGGTCTGAATATAGGAATACCTAGAAACATTAGAGAAGGTCTCCTCATATTTAATACCATCCTTCTATGAAGATCCCTTTTCAATGAAGTGTTCCTTATACTCTTCCAGAATTTTGTCTACTACATGCTTCACCTTATAGATCAATATAGATCCCATGAACCTTTTCCCTTGTGGCCTTGGCACAACCTACCATACTTGGTTTTTCATAATGGAATCATACTCCTCAACCATAGCTTCCTACCACACATCATGTTGTGCAACGTCCCCGAAGCTAGAAGGTTCATATTTAATCAACTCTTTCATTAGTGCCATCTAACTAAGCCTGTCTTGTCGTACACTTTGTCTAAAATATCTCTGTGGAAGATCTACTTTCCTAGAATATTGCACGATGGACCTAAACCACTTAGGACTTGTCCTAGTGTCAACTTGCTATGACTACTTGATATCCGTCTCCTACTCCATCTCATCCTCTAACTCGCTTTGACTACCAGAACTTGTACCCTATGTCTTTATCTGTACTGGTACATTTGGCTCATGCAACTTAATCATTATGTCTTGTGTTGGTTGTTGCTCTGCTGGTAAGTCCATAAATATCCACAAGGACCTGTCTGCATCGAACTGGAAATCCATGCTCACAATGATCCTCTTACAAGAAGGAATGTAAACATTGTATTCCTTCAAAGTCTCTCTATAACCAAAAAGTAACCCCTTCTCTCCAGAAGGGTCCAACTTCTTCCTATTGTCGGCATTAACATGACAATAGCACGAACTGTTGAATATGTGAATATGCCTCACATCTAGCCTAGTTGCTATGAATACCTCTTGTGGTATCTTCCTCCCAAAATCTATGTGGCGACACCTATTATGAATATACAATGCAATCCTGTATGGCTTGGCCCAAAGAAATAGTGGAAATACCTGATCAAATAGCATGGCCTTGGATGCTCCAGCCATAGTCCTAAACTTCCATTCTGAAACTCCATTCGATTGTGGGGTATGGGGAACAATGTGCTCCTTCTTGATCCCCTCTTCCAAAAAATACTCCATCAACTCATTGGAGGTGTACTCAACCCCATTGTATGTTCTCAACACCCAAATATTCTTTCCTATTTGGTTCTCCATAAGAGTCTTGAACTCTCAAAACCTCTCAAAGACCTATGACTTGGTCTTCAGGAAATAGATCCATGCTTTCCTAGAATAGTAATCAATGAAGGTTACGCATTAACTAAAACCACTAAATGAATCAACACTCATAGGTCTGTAGACAAAAAAATGTACCAAGTCCAATGGCTCCTTAGACTTGTGCTCACTCTATGGGAAAGGCTTCCTCATGTTCTTCCCCAAAGAACAACCCTTGTAGTGGTTATGCTTCTCCTCCTGTACCTAAGGTAATCTAATGAAAAGTTGTCTCAAGTTCCTTACTCCTCCATGGCATAAGTGTGTAATCCTCCTATGCCACAAATCACCCTGAATGCTGATGCTACTACTCACTAGAGCCTTTGGAGGCTGTTGGAGCTGCAACATTTTCCCAAAATTCAAAAAATTTTGGGACCCTCCTTTTGTTTATATCAATCTGATCTTCTTATTTGATTTGATCTAATGATTCTTCAGAAAGACCTTTCTAATGCTTGAAACAATCCACTGTTTGTTTAATCTTTATCGTTGCCTTCAAATACATTTTCAATATGTTTGAATCGGAAGTTCATTTGCTTGCATTCCCGCCGTTGCGAAGAAATAACAAGTTTTCGCTTCGATATTTTTCTCCGATGTGTTTGTCTAAATCGGATGACTTTTAGGTTTTGAGTCGGAACGTCTTGTTACTTCACTCTCCGCAATTGTAGAAGTTAGACTATGAAGTTCCTCGATCATCGGTTTGAATTTTCAGACATCACGTTGTTGTTTTTGTCGCTCCTTAAGTCTTGAGCTTCTGCCGTTGCGGCTTCCGAAAGCACTAGATTTCCGGTCATTTAGTTGATTTCTCCTCTGATGAAGACCTTTCCTATTGCGGAAGGATTTGTGCTTTATGACTCCGTTGTTGCGGCTCCCTTTTCCGCTATCGCTCCGATGTTTAATCTCGTAAGCTCCGACGCGTTATTATTTTCTCCTGGTTATCCCCGTGGATAGCTTAGTAGTTTTTCCACCCGACGTTGTGGAAGCTATTATCCTTGCGACCTTCGATCCTTAATTTTCCACTGTCCAATATTTTCCCCTCCACTTATGTTTGTCCATATATATATATGGGGTTGGGCATGTGGATTATTCCATTGCTATTTCCAACTATCGCTTACTGTCATTTTTGTGCATTGTCATTCCGCTCGAGCTCGGTCGGACCCCCACTGTTGGTGTACACTCGTTCCAGGTGGCTCAACCATGGAATCTTGAAAGTCCTCTTCCCGCTGGTCACGCAGCATTGCTAGGTAGGCTCCTATTTGCATTATCCCATTCCATTTGAGTATTTTGTTGATTTTTCTATGGTTAGGTTTTTCCATGGCCATTTTTTCCTTGGCCCCATTAGTTACATGCATATATAGTGGGGGGTTTGTATCTTAACTATTAGTGGGGGCGTTTTTGGCCCATACGGTGTTTTACTCCACGACTGTATGTTTTCGACCCTACGCTTAGTGGTTGGGGAGATTGGTGTAGATGACCATTACATCATCTGTGCTAATCTACCCGGTTTGATGATAGGTCGATGGGGGATGGTTTTTCATGGCCTCCCTATCGTGCTTGGACTATTTCCCCCCTCCCCCCCCCCCTTTTTGTTTTCATGCTACCCATATCCTCAAACCAGAGCCGCATTTCCCCGCGCTGCTTCAAACGATCCGTTTTACGGTCGGTTTTGAACCCAAGTTTGTTGGGGGTGCATAACACAACGTAACCTTAAACAGACCGTCGGTGACACGCAAGCAATGTTTCTTCCTGAAAATGCACTATTGAAAACTCAAATAAATCTCCCTGTCATTCCCCGCAGTGCGATGATCATCGCGCCCGCAGAGAGTCCCAGGTGTCTTCAATTTAATGTAGATTTGTTTCCCGCTTGAGATATGTTAATAGAACTGTTTTATTAGACAACGGTGTTAGCTTGCACATATTTGCTTCATCTGACTAATTTTTGTCATGTTAAACATAGATAAAGTGAAACACTGCACATTGTGTCTCAATGTTTGCAACTTAGCCGGAAAAATCCTAATGATGATAATTGCATATATGACAGGAAGATTTCGGACTCGAAATGTCGAAGTGACAAAAGAAGAAGGCCATTGTGGTCGAAGAGGATCCCAGTATGGAATTTATTACCAAAACTGAATACATCTATGAGGACACCAAGTGCATATCTGGTGTAGATCCCAAGTACTAGTGGGGAGAGATATGCAGGTTGATCACACGCTAAGAGGTGCCTGATATGGGCTTGGAGGAGGAAGGCATATACACCAATATAGAGAGATCTTCACTGATGAAGATTGCCACAAGACCAGAGCTCTTTCCATGCTTTAAAGTGATTGGTTGAATTCTGCCCCAGGCAGATGTAACCACTATGATCCTGGAGAATGTTGAGAAACAAGGCTATGATGCTTATATCCCAGGATATGTATCCCTGGCCTACCACCTACCAGAAGCACAAATATTTTTGTCTGATGATTGCTTGAAAAACATTCAAATGGACCTTGTTGAGACCCTCAAAAGAATGTTGTTGTCTAGAAGGCATTTCAGAACCAGGCCTATGGGAGAATATGATACAACGAGCTTAAGGGCCCTATATAGGTTCATCGCGTTAATGCTTAACAGGATTTTTGGAAGAGCACATGGAACAATATTCAAAGTGGAGTGGATGCCCATTATTTTTTATGTTGTGACCCAGGGGACCATTTTAAACTAGGCCAACATAGTATCAAATAGTCTTTTAGCCTGTATAGCCTCAGCTTTGGGAGGAGTGCCCTAGAAGAGGTCAGAATTTTATATCAGTTCCATACTCGTCGATTGTACACTATCCAATCAACCTTTCCCCGGACTAAGGTGCATTTGGGACAGGGGGAGGATGCCTGTTTATTCAACATACAAGCCACTATGGGCGCATAAGTACCACAGTCATTATCGGGAGGTCTATGAACATTTCATCATGCCACTATATACTCTCATTTTTCTGAAGGAATGTGACTGCATGTCAGAAGAGGCATTGCAGGTAATTGAAGAATATGCAGATTACTACCTAACAGAGGATGGCCTCTACTTCAGAATGTTTGGAGGCTCAAGGGCACCCTCCCTACTACCCAAATATGCCACAGACTACATCATTCATAAAGAGGCAGTTAGGCAGGTCTTCCTAGATGGCATAGGAAGCTTTTTGTTTGAACATAAGAAGGCTACCTATCCCCCTTTTCCTTTCAAGTTAGGAAGTTATAGGTTTACCAGAGTGGAGAAAGCAGATGAGTTTGTAGAAGAGCTGTAAAGGTTTCATTTTGGTGAAATGCCCTTCCATAGAAATGATTCCCGCAGTAAGGTGGCTGAACACTGCAAAGAGAACAACGTCCATTTCGAATACACCCACCATTAGGATAGAGAAGAATATGTCTTCCACAGTGCAATGAACATATCATCCTTAAGGAAAAGGTTCAAAAAGAAGATCACCACAAAAGGTGAGAAGGGGCAAGATGAACAAGCAAAAGCTGATGAAGAAGCCAAGAAAAGAAATGAAGAAGCCCAAAGGTTAGCCCAAGAGGCTGAGGGATGGCTAAAGGGAGAAGAAGAAGAGAAAAGAAAAGCTGCACAAGAGGAAGCTAGAAAAGCAGAGGAAGATGCAAGAAATGAAGAAGAAGAAAGGAAAAGGAAACTTGATGAAGAGATTTAGAAACAGGAAGCAGAGAGGATGAAGCTGACCCAGACAACGACAGAACAGTCAGCCTCTGACACAGCTGATATTCAAACCCAGGACGTGGAGAACCCCGAGGTTCAGGACCGAGAAGTACCTGCTGTCAGCACACGTGGACAGTCTATGGTCCCCACACTTAAATTGGTCCCCTTTGAACAGAAGGTAGCAGAAGAAATCCCTGATTTTAATATTGTTTTTTATGACAAGGAGACAAAGAGGATAGTGAAGAGAACAGAAAGGAAGGTTGAAAGAGGAGGTCTCTCGAAGAAGATGATAACGGATATTCCCGTTGTATTTGGAATAGACCGAGATCCTAGATTCACCATTAGAATAGGAGCTGTGTTGATCCACACTTCAGAGGACAATGTAGACAAAATCATGACAGACCTAGAGCAATCCAAGAAGTCTTCTGCTCAATTGAAAGACACATTAAGAAAGGAGAGAGAGGAAAGCAGTAAGCTGAAGAGGAAATATGATGACATGAAAAAAGAGATGAGGTCTTCGAATGATGAACTTCAGGTTCTCCAAGGAGAAAAGATGTCTATGGAAACTACACAAGAGTTCCTAGAGAGAGTGCAACAAGAGTATCAAGAGCTAAGGATGGAGAAGGAACAGGTGCTGGGAAGGATAGAAGATTTAGAGATGCAAAAGACCACTTTGGAGGCAAGTGAGAAGCAAGCTCACGAACAAGAGATGAAACTTCAAGAGTAGATTTCTTTTCTAACAACCGCTTTAGAGGAAGCAAAAGAGCACCAGTTTAACCTCCAACCTTTCAAGGAACATGTGCTGGCACAAAATTCCAAGATGCTTCAGCTGCAGATTTCCATAGAAGAAGAGAGATGCAAAATTTTGTAAATAGACGGCCGATTAGAGGAAATTCTAGAGACTTCCTCTTATTTTGTTGATAGGTCTCAGGAAGTCCTGGATGTCCTCACAGCAAGAATGACAAGGTTGGAAAATAATGAAGAAACTCCTGCAGAGCTGCCCTCGAAAGATCGATAGCCCCTTCAGTAGGATTACGACTTATTAGAGTTTGCTATAAACACAGCAGAAGATTTCAAAAAGGCTGTTAGAAAGATGAAAGGAGCATGCACATAATTCTTTAGAAGGCTCCTTATTACATATAATCGTTTCCAATTAGAAGCTAAGCAGAGGCTTGATGTTTTTCAAGACCACAACCCATTTGTGGAGATGTTGCAGAAGAGGTATCAAGAGGAGGAAGCAAAAATACAGCACATTAAGGCCATTGATGACCAAATCTTAAGGAGTGAAGGAGATCATTCCGCCATCAGTGTGCAGCTATTGGAGGATCAGCTTCATTTGAGTGCGGCCAAAATTGAGGCCATCAAGAACCAAGCTGCAAAGTTTGAGATAAACATTCAATTTTTGGAACCTTGTGCATTTGAAGGCATCGCCTCTGAGGCTTTGGCATGGAATAAATTTCTGAGTACTCAAGTGGGGCCCTCTTCGTGAAGGATTGGTCACTTTTGTAATATGTAACGATTTTGTAAACATTTGAGGAAAGTAAAATTTAGGGAGGTGAAGAGTTGGGAAGCCCAAAGGTTATTTGTGGGTAGCCCAATAGTCTTATCCTTTTTGTATAAATATATAAGACTTAGAAGAACCAAGGGTCTTTTTCCCAGTTAGACATGTAAAGAGGTATTGTAAGAAGAACTACTTTTTTTTGCAATAAAGAATTATTGTTTGCCTGTCAGAGAAAGTTTGGTGTGACATTCAAATGCTATGCTATGGATTGGTGAAAGATGAGCTATTTCCTTTTTCCATTTTTTTTCCATTAACTGTGAGATCATTCTAACTCTTAGAGCCTATGTTCTTGTTTGAATGATTTCTGGTTTATTCTTTGAAATTACCACCATTAGTAATGCATGTTGTTCATAAACAATTAGCCATCTGATTGTCTAAATATCTTTAATTGTTCATGTGTTGTATGAAGGAATGTCGTCTATATGTAATTTCTCTTTATAATGCATGCACAATACACATTACTCTTAAATAAGTTACAATTTGGCTCCCCGGGGATAGATAGATAGATAGTTAATTTTAATTTATTGCTGCATATGTGATTTAGATGCTTGTGACTTTTAAGATGAGAGGTAAGAACCTGCGCATCATGTTGTGACTACTCCTTGCATCCTTTATCACCCTGCATGGTTAATTAGGCACGTGCATATCATACTTTAAGTCAAAAATACAAAAATACATATGGTGGACCGGGCCACGACCGGTAAACTCTTTTGTTACTTGACCTACGGTACCCGGACCGCAAACCGGACAGATTCCCTATACCAAACAGTCACGGGCTAGTTGGGAACGTTGACTGGGGAGAATCCCTTACTGTTGTTGCCTACAAATTTCCAGGTCTCAACATTTTCTGGTGGTAGAAGGAGGGCCACCAGTGCATGGCTGGCCATGGAAACCTATTTTCCCAAGATTAGCCCACCAGCAAATATTTGGAAGTTTTCAACCTGACGAAAGTGCTGAACATGTTTTGTTCTACCTTTGAAGCAAGTAAGCCTGGTTTCACCTTACATTGCTGTTTTCTCAGGCTCCTGTTCTTTTACCTTTGCTCATGGCAGGTATAAATGTGAATCATCCCAACTGACTGCCGGCTTGGAGAGCTAGATCACCCTTGAACCTAACACCTCCACTGCATAACCTACCTCAAGCTTTTGAAAAGTTGCTGCCTAAGCTTGATCCCGATGAGAAGATTGTTGTAGATGACCACTTGCAAAGTTTCTATTTAGAAATAGAGGGGCTAAGGGCTTGGGAGTATGAATATGTTGTCTGTATATTATTCCCGCATACCATTAAAGTAGCAGCTGCATCCTGGTATTTTGGTTTGCCTACAAACTCTATTCCCGATTGGGACACCTTCCAAAGGATTTTTAGGAGTAAATACGCAGCTCAAAAGACACATGCCTCACTAATGAAAGGTCTTGGTTTTTAAAAAAAAGAGAAAGATGAGAAGGTACATCATTTTACTCAAAGGTTTTCAACATACTTAAAGAACTTTTCTGAAACTGACAGACCCTCAGACAAAGTCTTAATTGAATATTATACCTCATCCCTAGGACCTAAGTTGGCCATGTCTTCCAAAATGAAGGCTCGACCTACGTTGGTAAAGACTTATGAAGAAGAAGAAAGGGTATAGGATGAAAATGAAATTATAGAATACTATCCCAAGCAACCTAGGGAAAAAACTATCGGGAGAAGAGCCTTATTGCTATCAAAACCTAAAGAGGAACAATCACATGATTTTGAGGGAATGCTGAAAATGATTCAGAAACTATCCAACCAAATAATAGATCTATATAAGGAAAGGGAAATTCAGAAAACTTACAAACCCCACTACCAAAAAGGGGAGAATAACAACCAATGGAAAATCCCTCCACCAAATTCAGCATCAATGAATATAACAGAGGTAGGGGGGGACAATTTCTGCACTTTTCACCAACAACCTCGTTCTGAAAAGAAGTGTCCTCAATGGTTAAATTCAATGGCATTGGTTATGAATCAGCTGCTAGACTCTAAATTGACTAAGGACAGTGGTAAGGAGGAAAAGAAAAACAAGACCATAGAAAAACAAGAAGATGATCCCATGTTTTTATGGGATGGTGTCTCACTTTTCGACATAGAAGAGAGTGTTCTAAAATCTGAATACACACCTACAGAAATAAAGGAAATGGATTCGATAATTAAAGAAAATGCAACAATTTCAAATATTAAGAGGTTGCAAACGAATGTCAAGAGACAGATAAATGCCAATGTTGAAGATAAAACACCTGAAGTCACTACTGTTAACCAGGAAACAGAGCCAATCAACAAGCCTATCAAACTTATGGAAGGACAGGTAGATGTTAATGAAGAAAACATTGAAAATTTTCAGAGGCTTAAAAAGGATATACCCACTCAAAACCAACCGAGAGAAGAAGACATAGAACCAAGTTGGGAAGAAAAAGCTAAAACCCCGCCTTTTCTTTTGACCCTAGAAATGTTGAATCATAATGTGCATAATTGCTTAGTAGATTCTGGGTCATCGGTGAATGTTATGCCACTTGAGGTTTGCAAAAAGATTAATGGGCACCCAGATCCCATAGCCTAGGAAGTAGTGCAATTAGATAGAACAGGTGTCAAAGTAGTGGGATAAATAAAAAATGTTCTCATTCGCTTATCTGCAAATAACAAGATATGTCAATTTATTGACATTATGGTGGCTGATATACCAGAAGGATATGGGCTTATTCTTAACTAAGATTGGTCTTCCAGGTTAAAGGGTTATTTTACTTCAGATTGGTCTCATTTATGGTTACCTCTTAAGGGAACCCCTAAGCAGATTAAAATTTTGAGAGAACCTTACATGAAGCATACTGTCACTAAGCTGGGAGAAGGTAATGAATCTGCTAACTCTGTCCTAGGAAATTATCTAATAGAGCTCAAACTAGGATATCATACCTCAAGAAAGGTCAGTTCTAGAATTGACACTCAGCCTGAGCTCCTTCAACTTCCTCAGGCTGAAAAGGATGACTATAGACTAGTACACATTGTTTCAATTTCAAAAATAGCATAAATAGACCATGGTTAGGTACTTCATGTCTACAATTCATCCCACCCCTTGGCTCACCAGGTTAAAGGATTTTCAGGAGTGGGCACTTTTTCGTTTCTTTTGTTTTAATGTTTTTGTACATAAATAATTTGATGTTATTTTCTTTTCGTTTAATGCTTTGATGTTGTTTTCTTTTATTTTAATGCTTTGTTGCTAGTTCTTTTGGTTTTGAATAAAGAGGCAAACTTTTGGTTGCAATGGAAACATTAGGGTTCTTAATTAACTTAAATCTTGAGCAAAAGACTGTGCCTTTAAAACGTAGAATGTTTTCTAGAAGTAGTGTTCCTAATTGGCCATGCATTCATTGAAGTCCTACTTAACCCCTGGTAAATAATTCAGAATTAAGAGGTGTGGAATACTATTTCGAGGCTCCATCCATTTCACATCTAAAATGTCCAAGGAAGTGACAGCAAAGGACCCACGAAAAGGAAGCAAGGTAAATAGTATATCATATATAAGTGATCCCATGCCATAATTTCAGAAAAGCTAAAAGCTATCAAGAGTCAAAACTCCTTAAAGAAACAATACATATCAAAGCAAAGTATCAAAAGCATGAAGTTCAACTAGCCAAAATTTCCTCTCTGTCCGTGAGATAAAAAGTAAATTATTCTCTCACACAAAAGGACACTATGGATAGAGGAGCCTAAATAAAATTCAGAAAGAAAGGCAGATGGAGGACTCACAAGAACTAAAGTTCAAATAGCACAAAAGTGCACTTGGCATGGGAATGAGGAACAAATGGATAGTGTTGTTTACAATATGTTACAATCCTGTGGTGCCCAAGCTAGAAACTACCTAAGGACGGGTAAAATAAATCTCACTTATCAGGCCTCAAAAGAGTTATTCAGACTTGCAAATATTTCTGATGTTACCATTGCCCAAAGAATGAACTACTTCTCAATCATTTAAATATATATGTTGGCCAGCTTAGGAATACAAACATCTAGAAGATTTCAATTTTGAGCTAGACAGTCTTTTATGGGGAGGAGTTAAGTCTGAAATCTGGGGTTCACCAGGTAGTCGTCAATTGTGGCAGCTGCAACATTTTCCCAAAATTGAAAAAATTTCAGGACCCTCCTTTTGTTTATATCAGTCTGATCTTCTTATTTGATTTGATCTAATGATTCTTCAGAAAGACCTTTCTAATGCTTGAAACGATCCACTTTTTGTTTAATCTTTATCGTTGCCTTTGAATGCATTTTCAGTATGTTTGAATCGGAAGTTCATTTGCTTGGGTTCCCACCATTGCAAAGAAATAGCAAGTTTTCACTTCGATATTTTTCTACGATGCGTTTCTCTAAATCGGCTAACTTTTTGGTTTCGAGTCAGAACGTCTTATTACTTCACTCTCCGCAGCTGTGGAAGTCAGACTATGAAGTTCCCTGATCGTCGCTTTGACTTTTTAGACCTCGCGTTGTTGTTTTCACCACTCCTTAAGTCTTGAGCTTCCGCCGTTGCGGCTTCCAAAAGCACTAGCTTTCCGGTCATTTAGTTGATTTCTCCTCTGATGAAGACCTTGCCTATTGCAGAATGATTTGTCCTCTATGACTCTGCCATTGCAGTTCCCTTTTCTGCTATCACTTCGATGTTTAATCTTGTAAGCTCCGATGCGTTATTATTTTCTCCTGGTTATCCCCGCTGATAGCTTAGTGGTTTTGCAACTCGACGTTGCGGAAGGATTTATCCTTGTGACCTTCGATCCTTAGTTTTCTGTCGTCTGATATTTTCCCCTCCACTTATGTTTGTCCATATATATATATATATATATATATATATATATATATATATATGGGGTCAGGCATGTAGATTATTCCATTGCTATTTCCAACGGTCGCTCACTGTCGTTTTCGTGCGCTGTCATTCCACTCGAGCTCGGTTAAACCCCCGCTGTCGGTGTACCCTCATGCCAGGTGGCTCAACCATGGAAGCTTGACAATCCTCTTCCCGCTGGTCACGCAGCATTGCCAGGTAGGCTCCTATTTTCATTATCCCATTCTGTCCGAGCATTTTGTTGATTTTTCTACGGCTAGGTTTTTCCACGGTCATTTTTTCCTTAGCCCCATTAGTTACATGCATATATAGTGGAGGGTTTGTATCTTAACTGTTAGTGGGGGTGTTTTTGGCCCATAGGGTGTTTTACTCTGCGGCTGTATGTTTTCGACCCTATGATTAGTGGTTGGGGATATTGGTGCAGATGACCATTACGCCGTCTGCGCCAATCTGCCCCGTTTGATGATAGGACGATGGGGGACGGTTTTTCATGGCCTCCCTGTGGTGCTTGGACTGGTCCCCCCCCCCCCCCCCTTTTTTTTTTCATGCTACCCGCATCCTCAAACCAGAGCCACATTTCCTCGTGCTGCTTCAAACGATCCATTTCACAGTTGGTTTCGAACCCGAGTTGGTTGGGGGTGCATAACACAGCGTAACCTTAGACAGACCATCCGTGATGTGCAGGTAGTGTTTCTTCCTAAAAGTTCACTATTGAAAACTCAAATAAATCCCCTTGTCATTCCCCACAGCGTGATGATCATGGCGCCCGCAGAGAGTCTGAGGTCTCTTCAGTTTAATGTAGATTTGTTTCCCGCTCGAGATATGCTAATAGAACTGTTTTATTAGACAGCGGTGTTAGCTTGCACATATTTGCTTCATCTGACTAATTTTCTTCATGTTAAACATAGATAAAGTGAAACACTACACATTGTGTCTCAATGTTTGCAACTTATCCAAAAAAGGCCTAATGATGATAATTGCATATATGATAGGAAGATTTCGAACTCAAAATTTCGAAGCGACAAAAGAAGAAGGCCCCTATGGTCGAAGAGGATCCTGACATGGAAGTTATTACCAAAACTGAATACATCTATGAGGACACCAAGTGCATATCTGGTGTAGAGCCCGAGTACCAGTGGGGAGAGATATACAGGTTGATCATGTGTCGAGAGGTGCTTGATATGGGATTGGAGGAGAAAGGCATATACACCAATATAGAGAGATCTTCACTAATGAAGATTGCCACAAGACCAAATCTCTTTCCATGCTCTGAAGTGATTGGTTGGATTCTGCCCCGGGCAGACGAAACCACTATGATCCTGGAAAATGTTGACAAACAAGGCTATTTTTTCTATAGCCCGGGATATGTATCCCTGGCCTACCACTTTCCAGAAGCACAAATATTTTTATCTGATGATTGGTTAAAAAACATCCAAATGGACATTGTTGAGACCCTCAAAAGAATGTTGTTGTCTGGAAGGAATTTCAAAACCAGACCTACAGGAGAATATGACACAGTGAGCTTAAGGGCCCCATACAGGTTCATCACCTTAATGCTAAACAAGATTTTTGGAAGAGCACATGGAAAAAGATTCAAACTGGAGTGGATGCCCATTATTTTTTATGTTGCAACCAAGGGGACCATTTTCAACTAGGCCAACATAGTATCAAATAGTATTTCAGCCTGTATGGCCTCAGCTTTGGGAGGAGTGTCCCAGAAGAGGTCATAATTTTATATGAGTTCCATACTTGTCAATTGTATATTGTGCAATCATCTTTTCCCCTGACTAAGGTGCATCTGGGACAGGGAGAGGATGCTTGTTTATTCTGCATACAAGCCACTGTGGGTGCACAAGTACCACAGTAATTATCGGGAGGTCTGTGAACATTTCATCATGCCACTGTACACTCTCATTTTTCTGAAGGAATGTGACTGCATGTTAGAAGAGGCATTGCAGGTAATTGAAGAATATGCGGATTACTACCTGACTGAGGATGGCCTCTACTTCAGAATGTTTGGAGGCTCAAGATCACCCTCCCTACTACCCAAATATGCCACAAACTACATCATTCATAAAGAGGCGGTTAGGCAGGTCTTCCTGGATGGCATAGGAAGCTTTTTGTTTGAACATAAGAAGGATTCCTATCCCCCTTTTCCTTTCAAGTTAGGAAGTTATAGGTTTACCAGAGTGAAGAAAGCAGATGAGTTTGTAGAAGAGTTGGAAAGGTTTCATTTTGGTGAAATTCCCTTCCACAGAAATGATTCCCGTAGTAAGGTGGCTGAACACTGCAAAGAGAACAACGTCCATTTCGAATACACCCACCATTGGGATAGAGAAGAATCTGTCTTCCGCAGTCCATTGAACATATAAGCCTTAAGGAAAATGTTCAAAAATAAGATCACCACAAAAGGTGGGAAGGGGAAAGATGAACAAGCAAAAGCTGATGAAGAAGCCAGGAAAATAAACGAAGAAGCCCAAAGGTTATCCCAAGAGGATGAGGGATGGCTGAAGGGAGAAGAAGAAGAGAAAAGAAAAACTGCACAAGAGGCAGCTAGAAAAGCAGAGGAACATGCAAGAAATGAAGAAGAAGAAGGGAAAAGGAAACTTGATGAAGAGCTTCAGAAACAGGAAGCAAAGAGGATGAAGCTGACCCAGACAATGATAGAACAGTCAGCCTCTGACACAGCTGATATTCAAACCCAGGACGTGGAGAACCCCAAGGTTCAGGACCCAGAAGTACTTTCTCTCAGCACACCTGGACAGTCTATGGTCCCCACACTTAAATTGGTCCCCTTTGAATAGAAGGTAGGGGAAGAAATCCTTGGTTTTAATACTATTTTTTATGACAAGGAGACAAAGAGGATAGTGAAGAGAATGGAAAGGAAGGTTGAAAGAGGAGGTCTATTTGGGAAGATGATAATGGATACGCCCATTGTATTTGGAACAGACCGAGATCCTAGATTCACCATTAGAGCAGGAGCTGCATTGATCCATGCTTCGAAGGATAATGTAGACAAAATCATGATATACCTGGAGCAATCCAAGAAGTCTTCTGCTCAATTGAAAGGCACATTAAGAAAGGAGAGAGAGGAAAGAGGTAAGCTGAAGAGGAAATATGAGGAGATGAAAAAAGAGATGAGGTCTTAAAAGGATGAACCGCAGGTTCTCCAAGCAGAAAAGAAGTCTATGGAAACTACACAAGAGTGTCTGGAGAGAGTGCAGCAAGAGTATCAAGAGCTAAGGGTGGAGAAGAAACAATTGCTGGGAAGGATAGAAGATTTAGAGATGCAAAAGACCACTTTGGAGGCAAGTGAGAAGCATGCTCAAGAACAAGGGATGAAACTTTAAGAGAAGATTTCTTCTCTAACAACTGCTTTAGAGGAAGGAAAAGAGCAGTAGGTTAACCTCCAACCTTTCAAGGAACACGTGCTGGCACAAAAGGCCAAGAGGCTTTAGCTGTAAACCTCCATCGAAGAAGAGAGATGCAAAGTTTTGCAAATATATGGCCGATTAGAGGAAATTCTGGAGACTTCCTCTTATTTTGTTGATAGGTCTCATGATGTCGTGGAAGTCCTGACAACAGGAATGACAAGGTTGGAAAATAATGAAGAAACTCCTGTAGAGTTTCCCTCGAAAGATCGACAGCCCCTTTAGTAGGATTACGACTTATTAGAGTTTGCTATAAACACAGCAGAAGATTTCAAAAAGGATGTTAGAAAGACGAAAGGAGCATGCACAGAATTCTTCAGAAGGCTCCTGATTACATATAACCATTTCCAAGTAGAATCTGAGCCAAGGCTTGATGTTTTTCCAGAACACAACTCATTTGTGGAGATGTTACAGAAGAGGTATCAAGAGGAGGAAGCAAAAATACAAGACATTAAGGCCATTGATGACCAGATCTTATGGAGTGAAGTAGATCATTCCGCCATCAGTGTGCAACTATTGGAGGATCAGCTTCATTTGAGTGCTGCTAGAATTGAGGACATCAAGAACCAAGCTGTGAAGTTCGTGATAAACATTCAATTTTTGGAACCTTGTGCATTTGAAGGCATCGCCTCTGAGGTTTTGGCGTGGAAGAAATTTCTGAGTACTCAAGTGGGGCCGTCTTCGTGAAGGATAGGTCACTTTTTTAATATGTAACGATTTTGTAAACATTTTTGGAAAGTAAAATTTAGGGAGGCAAAGAGTTGGGAAGACCAAAGGTTATTTGTGGGTAGCCCAACAATCTCATCCTTTTTGTATAAATATAGAAGACTTAGAAGAACCAAGGGGCTTTTTCCTAGTTAGACATGTAAAGAGATATTGTAAGAAGAACTACATTTTTTTGCAATAAAGAATTATTGTTTGCCTGTCGGAGAAAGTTTGGTGGGACGTTCAAATGTTGTGCTATGGATTGGTGAAAGATGAACTATTTCATTTTTCCAGTTTTTTTCCATTAACTATGAGATCATTCTAACTCTTAGAGCCTATGTTCTTGTTTGAATGATTTCTGGTTTATTCTGTGAAATTAACACCATGAGTAATGCATGTTGTTCATAAACAATTGGCCATCTGATTGTTTAAATATCTTTAATTGTTCATGTGTTGTAGGAAGGAATATCGGCTATCTGTAATTTCTCTTTATAATGCATGCACAATACACATTACTCTTAAATAAGTTACAATTTGGCTCCCTGGGGATAGATAGATAGATAGTTATTTTTAATTTATTGCTGCATATGTGATTTAGATGCTTGTGAGTTCTAAGACGAGAGGTAAGAGCCTGTGCATCACATTGTGACTACTCCTTGCATCCTTTATCACCCTGCATGGTTAATTAGGCATGCACATATCATAGTTTAAGTCAAAAATACAAAAATACATATGATGGACCGGGCCGCGACTGGTAAACCCTTTTGTTACTTGACCTATGGTAGCCAGACCACAAACCAGACGGATTCCCTATACCAAACAGTCATGGGCTAGTTGGGAATGTTGACTGGGGAGAATCCCTTGCTCTTGTTGCCTGTGAAATTCCAGGCCTCAATAGAGGCTCAAATTGTAGTCTCTACACTTTCCTAGTCCTTCTACCAATCACTTGATTCAATCTACTATGTAAGACCTCAGGCTTGATATATACTCTATGGTCATGAAATTTCATCTAATATCCCTTGTCATCCAAATTGGAGACAGTAATAAGGTTTTCGGTAATTCTTGGAACATAAAACACATCAACAAAACTGAGGGGATTTATAGACTCCCTCTTAAATGAAACAATGCTAACTCCATGAGCTTGATTATGTTCATCATCACTGAACTTAACATGGATCCCTGTTCTATACTTCTATATGTGTTTGAAGAATCTCATCTATCAAGTCATGTTTCTAGATCCTCAATTGTTGATGCACCATATATGTGACCATATATTTCTCCCCATGGTGCTTTCCATGCAAGTTATCGAGCAAAAATTCTCATCGAAGTTCCTGTTGATCTCATCCACCTCTACAAATCCATCCATTCTAGTCTTACTCTTCTTCTTCTTGTTTGGGAACATGGAGGAAAAGTGTCCCTGCTTTTGGAAGATAAAACACTTGACCTTTGACACATCTAGATTCTTCTTAATATCCTTCTTCCTATTTTCCTTACCCTTTCTCTTCCCTATCAGGGCTAGAGAATCCTCATCCAAAATCTATCGGGTAATAATGGATGAGCGTGATCCTTGACCCATACAGATCACCTACTGCACAAAGTTATCCCACAGTATTTTCCAATCAAGGAGCTTCTCCCTAGCCATAGCACCCTTGGAAAAGGTGTCTAGTGGCTTAGAGAATCCATTAAGGGGCTATCCGAACTAGTTCCTCATTCTAATTCTTACAGCCAACAACTCAAAGCTCATCTCTAATCTTTGTGAGCCTTGTGAGATAAGGAACCACTCTTTATTCCTTTGAGATCTTGGTATTGTGCATCCTCTCTTGCAGTACCATATGTCGATTTTTGTTCTTTCTCTGGTACAAAATTTCCAAATCCTTCCACCTCTATATTATGATCTTATTCCTAAAAAGTTGATGGACTATGTGGTCCTTTATCCCATCCAAGATTATCAACATGGATCTGGAATCAAGATTCTTCCATGCTACTAAATCTATCGGATCTGTGGGTGGTACCTTTGTGGATTCAATGTGATCCTCTACATCACTAATATCCAGGATCCTTGTGATGCTTTATTTCCATGTAGGAAAGTTATGAGCACCCTGGAGTCTATCCTCAATGCTAAACTGCAAGGCCATAATGAATTTTTACCTGTCAAACCCTATATCTAGAAGTATAGGTTTGTGTCTTTAATAGATATTCCTCTGATCTATCATTGTTGCTGCAAATCTCTTAGCTGTATCTCACCAGAGCTGTGATACGATGTAAATTTTCCTTTAAATCACGACTAGGGTTAAAACAATATATTTAAATTTAACTAAAATAACCACACATAGACTTCTTTACAATATGTAGCATAATATAAAACTGAGACCCATTTACAACATTAATCATATCAATAGAAATTACACAATCTTTTTTGGTAGAAACCCCATGACAAAACCCAAGATGGGAAAAACAGTGCAACAGTATGAGAGGATATTTTATCAAGAAAATATAGATCTTTTACAATATCAAAAAATTGATTTATTCCCTAGATGGAAAAATCGAAATACCCAAAAATTGAAATTGATTTATGTATGGTGTACCTCTGCCAAAGAATCCTATCTCTCTCCTCAGTAATTTAGGGTTGTCTTCCTGAGTTAGTGCTCTCCTTCTCATTTTCCAAAATTCTCTCTCTCACACTTCTTCCTTTGTCTTTGTCGAAATGCAACTATGTCCTCTCCACCAATTGACCTTTCTTTTATAACTTTAATAGGTAAAGTGAAAACCCTAATTTTACTTTCACTTTAAATAGTGTTTCACTAAAGTTAATTTAGATAACTTTAATTTATTTCCAAACTAAAATTAGGAAAAGTAAATTAAATACATCTGGTTTCCTAATTTAATTCTTCTACATGCAAAGACACGTGCATGCAGGAAGACCTTCTTTGTTGCTTGTATTTTAAGACAGACCATATTTCAAGGATTGAAAGTGGAAAATAACCTAATAGTCAGGAAGATTAGTTGTCTGATGTGCAACTGTTTGTGATAACCATGTTTGATGACCTGTATAGAGATACCATACATTTTTTGAGTACCTAGTATGCGCCAAATGAGTTTACCATGAAGCCAAAGAAGTAATTAGTGGCAACAGCTGCAGATTTCCACTTGATTGTTGGACATTTCTATAAAATGGGTTCTGATGAGATACTTCAGTGTTATGTTTTGGAACAGGAGTGGTCGATGATATTAAGTGAAGCACATGATAGTGTCACAAGAGGACACTATGTAGGAAACACTATAGTGTGCAAGATATTGCATGAAGGATTATGGTGTCCCACCATCCATGCCGATGCTCAGGATTATTGTTGCAACTATGATATATGTCAAAGAACTAGGAATACATAGCCAAGAGACAAAATTCCATTAGTACCACAGGTAACATAACAGGAATTTGATAAATGGGTTTTTGACTTCATAGTCCCCATCAGTCCAATAGGAAAGCATGTGAGACAAAGGTAGATTATCACTACGACTGATTACCTAACCCGATGGGAATAATAAGCGTTAGTAAAGGACTATACTACTACGAATTTATTATCCAAAAACATTGTGCCTAGGTTTGGTTTCCCAAATATTTTTATCAACAATCTAGGTATGCATTTTTTCAATCAATTGATTGAAGAACTAAGTGATGAATTTCATTTTTAGCATAGAAGAACAACTCCACATCACCATTAAGAAAATGGAGTTGTCGAATAATTTAACAAGATTCTTGAAAATGCACTAACAAAGGTATACAATGCATGAAGGGATGACTGGGATCACAATACCTCTGCATTACTATGTGCATATCACACAACATGTAAGAAGTTTATGGGTCATACACCATTTAGGTTGGTATATGGAAAAGAAGTTGTCATGCCAAGTTTAAGAGTTGATGCAATCACTAAAATGATAGATGTTTATGTTGTGGAAGATATATTAATTCAACTAATACACATGGAGAAAGAAATCTTTGTTGCAGTATTTCACAAGGATGCAGAAAAGAGAAGGGAAAAGGTATGGCACAACATACACATTAAGATAAAGCATTTTGAAGTCAGATATCTTGTTATGATGTATGATAGTAAATTATTTAAGCACCCAGGAAATATGAAAAGACATTGGTTAGGACCATATGTTGTTAACGAAATCACTAATGAAGGAGTAGTGAAGTTAGGGAAATGAGATGGGACAGAGGTTAGATGGTTCATCAATGGGAGCCCACTGAAACCCTATTTTTAGAACTGCATATATCTATATCTATATCTATATCTATATCTATATCTATATCTATATATAAAGAACGAATGAAAGAAAAGACAGAAAAATAAAAGAAAAGAGAAAAGAGAAAACAAACGAAAGAATTCAAAATCCAAGTCACAAGGAGTGCAATGAGAAATTTGAATAGATGAAAATGATGTGATGTGGGAACAATAATTTAGATACCCTCTCTCACAAGAAAGGTCAGGCATTATTAATTTCACAAAATTAGAGAGAATATGATGACATACTTTTTGGTCACGACAAGCTGTATGAAAATAACTACCACTTAAAGTGACAGATAATTGGTGGCATAACACAAATGTTTCATTAATGAGTTGAAACTATGCCCATGATCCTAAAGGGATAGAATCCTTTCTGATTAATTGTTCATGCATGAAAAGAATGGATAGGGAAAATTGAGCATGTACGATCAGAATTTGATGCAAAGACTCATTTCATTCCATGTGAAAAAGAGAAGAGATAGTGTTATCTAGAATGTTGAGAGTCGAGTTGAGTTGATCATAGTATGGTCATCTCCATTTCCATCACAATAAAATTTGGGTTTGATCCTACATCACCTACCACTGTCATGGAATATACAACTATCTGGGTTTTTCCTGTTGTATTCAGTCTCTTGTTGTGGAGAGGGATTGTCCATTTGGGTCCTTTGTGAAGAATTAATATGATATCACAGTTGTTGCACAAATCATGTCTTTTATTCCTACTGTGATCTAATCTATTGTGATGATGCTATGATCTGGATCCGTTATGATTTTGTGATCTAAATCTGTTATGATGTCACAATCTAATATGATATGATGTTGCTATGGTCTATTCCATTTTTTCTATGAGTTATTGATGTTGCTGTGATCTGTTCTAATTCTGTCACATTTCCGTTGCATTATGAGTTGAGATGTTCTGCAAATGATGGTGCTCCACTAGTGATACTGTGACAAATGTATGATGCAGTATGTAGTTGTGGAAATGTATTGATGATAAATGTATAGTTCTAGATCTAATAGTTATGGTGTCTCCTCGTCAGCTCCCATATCCTTTGTCTTCACTACCGAAAACTCAGTTTCAATAGATTTTCGTTGCATATATCAGGTGAGACTTCATCTACTTTGCAGATGTTGATGTGCAGGTAAGACCTGTCTGGGTTGGTTCTCAAGGAGATCGCATTGGTTGGGTGTCAATAGAGTGAGAACCCTTGTTGACCAGGCTTTGTTGGTGGGTTTTCACCAATAAATGGTTTTGTTACCGAGACCGATTTGCAATTAAAAGAAGGATATATTTTGGCGTTCGACTTGACCGAAGATTGAGGGGTGGTTTCACCAAAAGTTGCGAGAATTTGCTGAAGCTGAAAATCAGAATCCGAATTTGTTGAAGAGCCATTCGTTGGATAGATATATCCATGATGGTCTTCACAAATGGTTCTTTTGTGGGTTTCCTATCCTCTTCCATGAATGGATGGCAAAGTTCACTTCTAAGAAAATGAACTTCCAAGGAGGAGAGGCACCTTACTATACTTTGGAATTGATTATGGAATTACAAGAAACAGACAATAAGGCATTGCAAGTTGTCAAAGCGTGGCTGGATAGTACCTTGGAGGGTTACAGTATCGAGTTTGCAGTCAAAAACAATAATTTATTTAGAGAGGAAGAAAGGGATTTCTTCAATGGACCACAAGGAATATTCTTACTATCGCTGTAGCTATCAATTAAGCAGCTGTTCTGTGAAAATGGTATTCTGAAGATGGACCAAGAGTAGTGGAACTATGGTGTGTAGACGCTGTCGACACCGCAATGAAAGGGGGGAGATGCATGGAAAGGTAAGGGGTATATGGGAATGAGTTCTGGTGAGAATGTGAAGTTCGCTAAGGAAACAAGTGGTTGTACAAGGGGAGGAGAAAGGTTTCCAGAGAAGAGACAGAGGACAGGAGAAGGTACTGCTGTGATGGAACTGTGATACCACAAGGAACAACCACACGGAATGAAGATACCTTTTTGTGATTATTACAACAACCAAAACTAGGCTACACCCAAAAGGATGACAGGATTGAACCCCAGTAGTAACGTGTCCACACCTCTACTCAATACACCACCACCAGGAAGAAATGTGCATCCTGCGTCGACTTGCCCGACGTGTTAGCAACAATCTAGAAGTGGAGTACCAACCAAAGGAAGAAGGCCCAGAATGGTGGGAGACGAAATGAATATTTCAATATTTCATAGAAACGACATCAATGACCCAGACCAATAATGGTTATTATGTGAAGTGATATGGACTGCCCGACGGACTGTAGATGATGATGTCAAGAAAAGCCAGCTGGAAACTACTCTTAGGGGCCGTGCACTGGAATGGTTCATGAGATTCATGAGCATTCCTTAGGGAGGTACCGCAAAAACATTGGATGATATCTAAATGGGGTTATTCAAAGAGTTCAAGAAGCCAAATTCTGAGGATCAGTACATTACTGAATTGAAAGAGATGAAATAGTTCCCCAATGAAACAATTTGGGACTTTAATCAGTGGTTTAAGTCATTGATGGATCGAGTGAGTTTCCAGATGAGCGAAGTTCATCACAATGAGTTGTATCTTAGTGCTCTTGTCCCACTTTTCAGACAACCACTAATGCAACAAAAAATTGTGACACAGAGAGGATCTGGAGATCGTGATGAAATTGGAGGCATCGCTAGTAGGAGAAACCGCGGTCGGAATGAACCAGATTCAAGCACAACTAACCAATCTAATGCTCCAATTGCAAGATATCAAGAAGGCTAAGGAATATTGTGATGATCTTTGGTGCACTTGGTGCCATGCAGATGGATATACCAAGGACACATGTCCGACGTTCCAGAATTATTTGCTATCAGGAGTGCTGAACCCATTGAGATGTGCTCGTATACCATGGTGTCACATATGTCAGGTATATGGGAATCAACATGAGAACTGCCAATACATGCGGAAGATGGTTACGAAGGCAGAAAATCTATACTTTACATTTTTCAACCAGTAGGACATGATGATAAAAATTGTCAAGAATATGACCTACTTCAGGAAAGGACATATGATTTGTACTTTGTGAAAGGTGAGGACCACTGGGCAATGCAAGTGTAGCCACAAGTGGTACAACTGGCAGCACAGGTGTAGTATACATCACCACCCCAGATGTATTTTATTCTAGCACAACCACTATAAGCGACAGTTTGCATCTCAGCTGCAACTTGTAGCACAACCACATTATGCACCATGACCACAATATAATAAGGCACCACTCATATAGTCTCAGCCACAATATGTTCAAGATGCACACTATGTCCAACAACAACCAAACCCACTGCAACAGTAGATTTCCTGACCTCAGTTTCAGCAAGGAGGAGTCCGAGGAGGATTCTGCGGTGGATTATGAGGACGAGGAGGAGGCTTCGGCCAAGGAGGATGACGATGTCCTGAATCAATAAAATTTTATACCTCTGGAGTATTCATACACTATTGCAGGTAGTTCCCTCATGTAGAGTGTACATACTACATAGCCAGTAAACATAATGCTGAAAATTTCCCTTAGCTGGTTGGAAAATGGAAGGTTGGAACCATTCCTCAGTTGCAGAATGCACAGACTCAGAACCAACCAATGATCCAAGTACAAAACCAGCCAACAATATAGAATCATATCCCATCACAGACTTAGGTTCAGAACCTACCGTGGACTCAGAATCAACTAATGAATTAGAACTCACCATTGAATCAAGCTTAGAACCTAAACCAAGGATCAACGGTTGTGACGATTCAAGCCAAACCAAGAATGAAGGATGTCTATGTTGGGGTTGTCACTCGTGATGGTGCAAAAACTAGAGAATATGGAACGTGACAGCAAGTTCATCTCAGTTGAAATACAAAACTAGCATTTGATATTGCGACGGAGAAGGACACTTTCTTCAAAGCCAAGCATGCAATCGGGAGAAATCTAGGTAAGTTACCAATTATTGAAATGCCATTTTCTTTTGAGCCATCTATAGAGGTAGGACCATCATGGTAGCATGGTACCTTGCAATAGTTCTTTGATATTTATCTATCACTGGCAAGGGACCCTAGCACCCTTGTCGATATTCAAAAGTTGTTGTACCACTAGGATAAGCTAGTGAAGGATTCCATGGTGAACTCACTACAAAAGAAGAAGACGGGTAAGGAGATGAGGATGAGTATCCATATTGGATGTTATGAGGTTGACTCTATTATCCAGGATCTCGGATCAGATGTAAACATTATGACTAGGAAAATTTAGCAGCTATTGGGGAAGCCAACATTGAGATGGTCATCGATGCAGTTGCAACTAGAAAATAAGGAAAAGCTTCATCCCATTGGTCGCATCTCAAAATTGGTTGTCGACATTGAAAGTACGAAAACACATGTTGACTTTGATGTGATAGAAGTAATCAAAGATGGTGGTTCCTACCCTGTACTGCTAGGGATTGGATGGGATATTGATAGCATGGTAGTCATCAACTTCAAGAAAAGGGTTATAAAGTTTGAGATCCAAGATGTCAGAGTCATCGCTTCTATGGACCCTCAGGAAGGACATCGATATATTGAACCGGTGAAGGATGAATTCGGTAGAAGTTGGGATGATGCTTATAACATCTATGAAGACTATAACCATCCCACTAATGATGGAAAACTTGGATGGCGCAATGTAATTTCTGAGTCCTCTGAATCTGATGATGCTCTAGAAAATTGGCAGAATAGGTTGCATTAAGTATCCTTCGGGAAATGTGGGTTGATCACATAGTCTCTCCGGTGTGTTGCAACTGAGATTATTGAGTTGCGAATTTATGAAGGCCTTCCAGTGTTACCATAATTCCTTAGAGAATTCGAAAAGAAAGTGTTTGAACCACAAAGGATATTGGCCCTAGACATCGCGTTGAAGGCTACTTTGGCTTGATGATGGGTGACACACAAACAAATGATCCATGACTGGGAATAGTGTCAGAGATTGATGATGGTGAGATTTGGTGATTCAGAGGTGTATCATACTGGGAGATACAATGGATAGAATGAACCCACCAATCATTTAATCGAGTGTCAGGATTTATGGGCATTGCGACCCAGAGATGAATGGGTCCATGCTTTTGTTCACACTCTGGAAGAGATGCCGAGATCCTGGTATATAGAATCAGAGTTCCACAGAACTTTCACCACTTGGGAGGAGTTGTCTGTTTGTTTTACATGGACATTTAGTTTTGGGGATGTCAACCTAGAGGTACATAATGCATTGCAAATCCTCTGGGAAGTCGTGCTAAAATTCATCCCTATTGCATACCCAGTTGATCCGCATGTGCACTACTCAGTACAATCCATGATGACCTACTACAACCTATCTAGGGAACCTGAAGATGATGACGATTTTTGGAATGTTAATATTCTAGAATCAAAAGGAAGCCACGACATCATAGCACCCAACATATCGACAGATTCAATGAGTTATCCATTGAAGATAAAGAAAGTCAATATTGGGTCGGAAGAGAACCCAAAGTTTTCCAATGTCGGGGGCTACTCAGATGAGGAGACAATGGCCAAAATCATAGATCTGCTGCATGAATTCCAGGACCTTTTTTTGACATGGTTTTCATAAATGAAGGGGATACTAAGCGACTTGGGGGAGATGAAAATCCTGTTGAAACCATATGTGAAACCTGTGTGACAGAGGCCGTATCGACTAAACCCATGATACAAGGACCATGTGAAGGATGAGATACACCAGATGCTAGATGCTGGGATCATCGAGCCTATAGAAGAATCATAGTTGATAAGCCCTATGATGGTCCAGGATAAAAAGACTAGAGAAATATACATTTGTGTTGACCTAAGGAAGTTGAATGATGCATGAGTACATGACCTGTTCCCGACCCCTCTTACAGGTGAATTTCTTGAAGGAGTAGGTGGCCAGGAGATGTATTCCTTCATGGATAGTTTTTTGGGATACCACTAGATCTGGATTGCAAAGGAGGATCACCATAATACCACGTTTGTCACTAAATGGGGTTGTTTTCAATATACATTCATGTCATTTGGGATGAAGAACGCACCTGCAGTATTTTATCGGGTAGTTGTCATTGTGTTTAAATACTTTATTCAAAAGTTCCTGCAAGTATATATGGATGATTGGACTATCTATGGACTAATTATGGACCATCTCGACAACTTGTGACTGGTGTTAGAAAGGTGTAAGCAGCATCAGATTGCATTAAACTCTAAGAAGTGCATTTTCTCTGCACCATTTGGAATGCTACTTGGGCACATAGTATGCAATGAAGGTCTCTCGGTTGATCTAGTGAAGATCGTACTAATCCTTACTTTACTGCTGCTGACAAATGTGAAAATGATTTGGGAATGTGGGGGCATACGAGATACTATCGCAAGTTTATCAAAGGATACGCTACGATTACTACCCCCATGGAGAAACTACTAAAAAAGGATGAAGTATATGAATGGACTCAGGAATGCCAATGAATTTTTGACACCTTGAAGAACAAGATGGCCTCTGCACCCATACTGGTTTTTCATGATTGGAACAAGGAGTTCCATGTTCACATCGATGCTTCTTCTATTGCAGTGGGGGTTGTTCTTGTGCAACTAGATGAGGGCGACCTGGATCACCCAATCACATATGCCAGTAGAAATTGGTCCTTTACTGAATGAAATTACACAATGACTGAAAGAGAAGGCTTGGCGAGGGTTTATTCCTTGTAAAAGTTCAGGCACTATTTGTTAGGAAGCCATTTCAAGATGTTCACCAATCATTTTGCTTTGCAATACTTGGTCCATAAGCATGTGTTGGGGGGGGGGGAATCTGTCGATGGATTCTTCTGTTCCAAGAATCTGATTTTGAAATAATTGTGAAACCAGGACGGTTGAACATTGGCCCTGATCACCTATCTTGCATTGAGACCAGAGAATACCAACATTGATGAGGGATTGCCCGATGCAGAATTATTTTGGGTCGACATCATAGTTTTTGGCCATTAGTGTTACCCTAGAGGACATGTCGACGAGCCAAAAGAAGCAAATGGTAGTAAAGACTTTTGATTTCTAGTCGATTTCTAGGAAGTTATATAATATTGGACTACATGAAATCTTGCGATGATGTATCTTACCACATGAGTAGGTTCCTATTCTAGAAGAAGAGCATATAGGAATTGCGAGAGGTCACTATGGAGGATGGGATACTATGCAGAAGGTGTTGTGCACCAAGATATGGTGGCCTATGTTGCATAATCATGACACATAATATCATAGGAGATGTGACATTTTCCACCATGTTGGTAAACCATCGTAGCGAGATGAGATGTTGCTGGTGCCACAGGTGACTCTGCAACTGTTCGATAAATGGGTTGTGGATTTTGTGGGTCCTATTAATCCACAAAGAAAGAGGAATAGGGTGCAATACATCATTACTACAACCAACTACCTAACTAGGTGGATGAAAGATACACCAGTTGTGGATTGTACTGCTATGTCAACAGCAAGGTTCATCTTTGAAAACATTGTGACATCGTTTGGGTCTCCTAGGATCTTGATGAGTGATCAAGGAAATCACTTCATCAACCAAAATGTGAATGCGTTAAATGAGGAGCTGTAGGTGCAACATAAGAGGAGTACACCATACCATCCATAGGAGAATGGGACTCTTGAAGCATTCAAAATAAGTTTGGAAACAATGCTCACAAAGGTATATAATGCTAACCGTCATGACTAGGACCCGAAAATTCCAGAAGTGCTATGGGCTTATCACATTACTTGCAAATGACTAACATGCTAGACACCATTCAAGCTAGTATATGGGAAAGAGGTAGTCATTCCCAGGGAATACATTGTTCCTACTTTGCGCATCGCTATGACGACCAGTAAGGATGATGTGGAATCATTATAACAGCACATTATGTACTTGATCTAGCTTGAAGAAGACCATTTTATTGCAGGATTTCACCAACAGGTTGCGAAGGATCAATAGAAGGCGTGGCATGATCGTCACATTAAGAAAAAATAGTTTGCTGAAGGAGATTTGGTGCTATTATATGACAGTAAGTTCATAAAGCATTTAGGTAAGTGACAGATGCACTGGTTAGGACTATATCTTGTTCATTCCATTACTTTTGGTGGTGTAGTTCAGTTGCATAAATTAGATGGAATAGTATTACCGATGCTCATCAATGGAATCCCCTTAAAGCCCTATAGGACAGGGCCAAAGCTGCACACCGCTTGAGACACTATGAAAAAAAAAGGATTTTGTTACATAGCAACAAGGTGATCCTAGGGCAAGGGGCTACACAAGGTAAGAGTTAGTAGCGATGACAAGGAGACCACTTGCAACAGTTTCAAGGTTGTGGGTTTCTCGAATCAGTAATAAATGCAGGTAGTTAAAACAATTAGCTAGTGGCACTTGTTGAAGTGATGCACATCAATGGCTGATCTGACTGTTAGAAGGGTAAGATTGCCAACAGATTTGGTGTCATTACTGCCAAATTTAGTCATCATGGTGATCGAATATTTGGCAATGGCGATTTCAAATTGGAGATGGTTATACAAAGTGCGCGGGATGCAGGAGGATGACATTGCTATGTTGAACGGTTAGAGTGTTGAAGTAGAGTGTGAATTGTGCAATGTGTTGTGATCTTCTGAATGAGTTGCAGAGTAGAAGGTTAGAGTCATTAGGTACATTCTAAGGCTTGAGGCGCGAGGCATGCTGAGCGACCTCGACGCAATTGTGATTTCCAGTGAGCTAGAGTCCTGCATTCATCCCATGTTCATTGAAGAAGAAGTTATGAGCATTCCAGCTGGCTCATTGTCCATTCCTAAGAGGATGTAGTAGGCTCAGAATCCTAGTTCCATGTCACTACAGAAGAGGCACACCCGTACATCGGTGAGAGTGCAAGGAGAAGGAACTGCACAAACCAGGGCATCAAGCTTGGAAGCTATAGAGTCCATGACACCTTGAGGCATCTCTGTTCATGATATATTAGGATATGTTGCTCCTACTCATTTAGGATCCAAGCCAAGGTGGCCAACAAAAAATTAGAAGTATCCACTGAAATTGCCACATTTGCTGGAGGGGATGACTTGCTCGGTCTAAATCATCCCTACCCTGATCTGATTAAATTTTGATGAACGTGACTTGCTGTTAGTTAAATATGTCTTGGATGAGCCCTATGAGTCATTTTTTACGGTTCCTGGTGCCCCAATTCAGTGGATTCCTCAACATTAGGAGAGTGGGTTAGCCAACTCGGGATTGTTGGGGATTGTTGGGCAACTGAACGAGGACCATGCATGTGCTAAACAACCTTTGGCCTATTTTCATGGTGGGACACTTTGGTTGAACATGCCCATCCCTATCATAGTAGACTTGATTTTGAGAATTACGAGATTATCAAAGGCCAGGAAAGATCCAACACAATATATCCACAGGAGGGATACCGACGAAAAGCTTACCAACTAGCTAAAGGAGTGCTTTGGCTTACAACGTGATTTCTATGCTTATTGAATTGATATCATGAACTCACAAGCAGTGCGTATTGCTACACGGATTCTGGTGAGTAAGCTTGTTCAGGGAAATCAACCAGTCCAATGTAACTCGAGCGTCGTCCCATGCACCCAGAAGTGTGCTAAAAGAGTAAAGATGAATTGGTCTTTGTTCCTGCTTTAATTAGTTGCTCGAATATGCTCTCGACGCTCAGGATGCGAGACTATTTTCATATAGTTGGATCTTAATCCTTATTCCACTCGTTTCCTAGATGTAACCCGAAGACTACAAACACATGGAAGTTGATGCAACATAGGTGGGCCGTGATGCATGATACCAGAATTTGGGGTGGGTTGAGGAGCCCGATCAGCAGGCGGAATGCGCCATTCATTTTTGGGTCTATTGGGAGGTGCTACAAGACACAACTATCAAAGTTCCCTGAGTATCTGCTTATGCAGTAGCCAAGTATCAATGGCTCATTTGGTTTTCCATATGACCCCACTTTATTTACATTCAAGAATGGTGGTACCTTGAAAGGAAATCGACACCTCGAGATTACAAAGTCATGAATGAAGAGTTGGATGCTATTTTTCAAGATTGGTTGGCTTAATGGTGCAAACTCATGATTCAGGAGGAAATTTCTAAGGAACTGCCACCTGATGCCCCAGAAGAGCCTGCCAAACAGGAGATGAGTGTTCACGACATTGACAATGAGTTATTGAAGGACCCCGAGGCCAAAGCATAGTGCATGCGGAAGGAGACTCACACCAAATGGTGCCAAGAATATGATGTAGGAAGATGTATCCGATCGGGGATGGAGCACCAATTACAATGTCTCATCAAATCTGTCACTGATTCCTCTAAGGTTGTGACACAGGTGATTTGAGAGTAAAACCATGAAGAATTTGGTGTGGTGGGAGATAGGTTAAATTCCATTTTTGATATTGTTTGCAGATAGAACTCTATGTAGCCTATGATATAGGATGTCCCATTGATCAACATTGAGTCCCAAACTAGGAACATGCAAGTTCCCCTGACTGCGATCGACGCAAAAAATGAAGAAGTAAACCAACTACTGTGGTTGATCCAAAGCATCACTTCAGATATGAACAAATTATCTGCTCCAGTGTTTGTGGAGCTGCAACACATTGCCACCCTGGAATTGGTAGACAAATAGAAAGAGCTGATTGAGGGATATGTACAGTCACAGAGTGCAGTAGAGAAGATGCAAAAAGAGGTGGAAGAGCTGCATCAGGTCCAGGTGTAGCTGGCATAAGAGAAGTTGTGAGAAATCGATGCATTAAAGGAGGTGTAGGCTGAGCTGCAGCATAAGGTTCCTGAGGAAATTACTGAACTTAAGAAGGTGCAAGACTGCCTTATTGTTGACTAAGCACAACTATGTGTAAGATGCATTGAGGTTGAGCAAGTTGTTGATGAGGCTTGTCACTATACTTTTGAGAGAATGACAAAGCTTAGCATGGTTGCTAAGGCCAAGCACCTTGGAGAAACCATTAAAAAGCTCCAGGATACCAACATGATTCTCAATGCCCTGGTCCAACCTATGATGCCATTGGAGCAAGTGGATGAAAGGAAGGATTCTATTGAAGAAATCATGACCTAGTTTGAAACCATGGAGCAATAGGTCAAAATAATTATGGAGGTGACAACACAGTTTTGGTAGAGCCTTGTCCAAGAAGAGCAGCTTGATCAGTTGACAGTGTAGGAGAAAGAAGCTGAAGGCCAGTTGACAACACTGAAGATGTCATTGCAAGAAATTTCGCTGATGGTAAACATAACAAGGGAGGAGGAATTAAAATATCTGCAACAGAGAGCCTCCCGTGCCTAGGAACACCAACAAAAGAGTCGTTCCCAGCTAGATGAGTTTCAATAAATTGGTGGATAGTTAGCTCTTAAAACAGTCACCACACTGCAGGCAGTGCAAGAGAATCAACAAATGGTTGACGATAAGGCTAGAGAAGAGCACCCGGTGCAGAAGGATTTGAATAATTGACAATTTGTTTTCGACAAAGTCCAGCTTCAGGTTCATGAGATCGTGAAGTAGTTCGAAGATTTCAAGGCATGGACGTTGGCATATACCCTGTCAACCTGACGTGGCTCGAGGACAAGCCACAATACTATGTTTGGGGCATGTTGGTAGGGGTTTTGGTAAAAGAGTTGCGCAACATCATGGTAGCTGTGCAAGCTCATGCAACATCTCACAAGGCCATATCAACGCAATGGTTGGAAAATAACTATTTTTTAATATTTTATAGACTATTTGACTAAGTTTTGTCACCATAGGTCATTAGTAGTTATAAGTTTGTTAGAAGTGGAGGTTCAATGTAAAGGAGAAATCCTATATATAAAACTAGTCTTGCAATTGAATATACATCAAACGAAAACATTATCATCAATAGAGACATCGCTCAGGTCTAGTGCGATGTGTCTATGGTTTGGGATAATTTTTCGTTGTATCTACAATCTATCTGGGTTTCTCCTGTTGTATTAATCCTTTTGTTGTGGAGAGGGATTGTCCACTTGGGTCCTTTGAGAAAAATTAATATAATTTGACATTTGTAGCACAAATAATGTCTTTTATTCCTGCTACAATCTAATCTATTGTGATGCTGCTATGATCTAGATATGTTATGATGTTGTGATCTAAATTTGTTATGATGTCGTGATCTAATATATTATGATGTTGATGTGGTCTACTCCATTTCTACTATGATTTATTGATGTTGCTACAATATTCTCTAATTCTATCACATTTGCATTATGAGTTGAGATGTTCCATAAATGATGCTGCTGCACTAGTGATATTGTGAAAAATGTATGATGCAATCTGTATTTGTGGAAATCAAATAACAATAACTGCATAGTTCTAGATCTAATAGTTATGTTCTCTCCCCATCATATAACATATCCTCTGTCCTCACTGTCATAAACTCGGTTCTAATAGCTCTCCCTTGAACATATCGGGTGAGACTTCATCTGCTCTGCGGACGTTGGTGGGTAGGGTAAGACCTGTCTGGGCCAGTTATCAGAGAGATCGCGTTGGTTGGGCGTCAGCAGAGTGAGAACCCTTGTCAATGAGGTTTTTTTGGTCTATTTTTTACAACAATCAGACCCTGTTGGGATGTATGAAAAATACATACTAGGTCTTTCTGGAACCGCATGGGGAAAGTGCACTAGAAACCATAGAAGAAAGGAAAAATCATCCATTACCTCAACACCACCCCTACTAGAGGATGAATATTCTGAGACAATAAATTTGATGCCACCCTATATTACACCCAGATGCACCGATGCTTTCAAATTTAAAAACCCAAAGAAGACAGGGGTTCCATTAATAACACCACTAGTGCCAAAACGAGTAAAATTATTGATGGATAGTATTCCCAACTTAAGGAAACTCTCTTTTGTTGATCATGATACAAAGAAACATAGAGTCATGGACCAAAAAAATATATGCATACTCTATAAGAAACACTCAATACACCGAATAAATTTGTTGCAAAGGAATAGGCCAGAGGACTATAATAGTCTCGCATACTATCACTATTATATATGCCACATTTTGGCTGCAACATACCAATAAACACTTTTTTTTAGCAGTTATTGGTATTCTTTCATGGTGGGTTCTTATGGTTGGGAAATCTAATACATGTGGATGTTGAACTTATTGCAAGCATCATAGGCCCGCCATTCGCAACAATGGACACAACCCCGCTTCTCAAGAATGATAAAAAAGTGGTAATAGCTATGGGGATGAAGGAAAAATATGACGTAGTAAGAAATACAAGAGAATTTGTACTATCCAATTTGGTGCAAAGGTGTTGGAATCCAAGTTACTTCACAAGATGCATCAAGACCAATGTACTGCGGGAGCAATTACGTAGTGGAACTCTGCACAAAGAGAGTTGAGATCAATTGGGGTCAGTTCTTGTTGATTGAGCTACTCCAACATTCTATTGACATACAAAAAAAGAGTACAGCATTTCACTACTCATGGATGTTCATTTTAGTTTCATTTATATCATGGTATGACCCCACCAAACTACAAAGCAGTAGATCTTCCAGTAAGTTGCACAGGAGCGAGATATCAAAACAGTTGGTTCGACAAGGAAAAAAGGAACGATAGACATAAAATAACATTGAATTATTTATGCATGGAGAAGATATAAGAAACCAAGTAAAGGGAATGTACATTTTAGATAACATGACTGTTCACAATTCTGTCAGGTTTTTAGATTTTAGATTATCGCACACCATATCAACATGCAGCCAAGATCAACAACATTAAATTTTTCCAACCCAATTCATAATGACAGAGTAAGAGGTTGAATAAATTGTTGATAATTGGCTGAAGGAATGGTGCATTCTAGTGCCAGAATATCAACTATGTCAAGAGGAAGAACAACTGCAAAAGCAAAACCCACCACTGCTAGATGAGGACCAGGAAGAAGAAAATTCATTGGAGGATTTGGAGTCAGTAGAGAGCTAGTCCAATCCAACCTCGACAGACCTAGATGCATAAAAGGAAGAGGAATAACCTCATAAATATCAAGTAGAGTCTAGTAGGAAGAAAAAGAAGATGAAGGATGATAGAAATGCAAATACCATTAGCTTAGATAGTGGTGGCATGCAAATAATGACAAAGGCAATAGATGAAGCTATCCAGACTAGATTCAAATCCATAGAGGAGTGACAAGGACATATTTCAGGTAAGGTTACTGATATGCTTAAAGCTTTGTGTAAAGCAGTTGAGTATGTTTAAATTCTTGTCGATTGCTTAGCCCCAACTACTGAGTCGTAGGATCCACCAGAAACGTCAACAATGGAACCAATTGGAGCAATAGTTCCACTTCCACAAATAAAAGTAGAGGTGTTACAAGGATTTATCAATCTAGGAACTCTATATTTTAATGACTTCACGAGGGACCTCGAACAAATAACCATATATCTATATGTAATAAAGATGATTGAAGTGTACGCAATATAGAGTGTTGTAGTTTTCAAAATAAAAGTGTGAGAACACATGTTGGCTAAGCAAGAAAAGGATGCAAACAAAAGTATTAAGAAAATGAAACTACTAACGCAATAAAATTATGAGAAGATGAAGGCATGGGAAGAAAATTGTCAGAGAATCAACAAAGTAGTATATCTGGCTTGTAAAATCTTTACAAATGACGGAATAACATAAGAAATGGCAGCAGACACCAAATTCACTAGACGTGGTAAGATAGTGACTGACCTTAGGAAGAAGGTCACAAGGAGTTAGGAATAGGTGAAACCAAGCACACCCCCGCTGGTAATATAGGAAATAAGAGAAGAAACAATTGAAGATGTTAAGAAAGATGAAGAAGCAGAAATGCTATGCGCAGATGATGTTGATCAAGTAGGTCAGAATTGGGAATCACTAATGTATGATGAGAAATCATAGAAATTGCAAATGAAAATAATTCGGTTGAAGAAGATACCACGCATATAAGGAACAACATGAATAAACTACCCTTACCATAGAAAATTGATAAGGAAACGAAGATGAGGAAATTGTAACATAAAGTAACAGTGTCACACACACAACAACAACACCATGTGGAAAAGGTGAAAGAGATGCAAAATGAAGCAGAAAGAGTTACAGGAATCATCAAGCGTGTAAATGAAAAGGTTCATGAAGGAGCGGGATCGTTATAAAATATCATGATAGAACATGTCAGTTCAAACATGCTGAAACAATTGTAGAAGATAGAGGAAGAAGTGTGAATAGAAGCAGAGTGAGTGGCAGAAATCGTGGAATATTTTAAGAGTAAAATGAGTGCAAGGGAAAAAATGGATGAATAGCTATGAGTGGCTTGGGATGAGCCAAAGGTGATTTTTGGAATCCTCTTGTGCCTAGGGAATGGAAGGTATAATTCACTTAAAATTATGCATAAGTATGAAGAAGAGTGACAGAAGAAGATAAAGGAGCTGCGACAGAAGTGGTAAAAGGAAGGAAGGATAAGAGGAATCCATGAGAGAAAAGGAAGCCTTGACAAAAGGAAGGAGTACAACAAGGGAATATGCACTAGAATAATGGTATCAGAAGGCATGAAAATATGTACAAGTGGAAGAATGACTGGAGAAGGAGAGTAAGGCATAATAGTTAGAAACTAATAGGCCATAAATATCGTGGGTACAAGTTCGGATCAAGCCAATGAAAACCACACGTATGAAGGTATCTTTGTAATTCAGGACATTACTGGTGTTATAATAATCAACCCATAGTTACCTACATTAGAAATTAATTTAATTATTTTCATCTTATTACCTAGTTTCCTAGAGTCCATTCTATGCTAGTTGCCTTGTACATGTCCTAGAAGTCAACACATACTAAAAATGAGTCATGGAGCGCCTGGAAAATGTATTGGAAACCCAATTTATCATGTTTTCTTTATTCCATATCCTCCAAAGTGCATATCTACTTTTTCTGGAAAGCTGCCTTCTTTATTCTGATTTAAGGCAAAAGGAAAAGCTAGACTAGGTGTAGTTGACTTGTTTTTTTCCCACATCCTCCTCCCTCCTTCTATCCAAATAAAATCATGTATGATTTTCATTTCCATCCCTCTTTAGCTTTCCCACTTTACTTAGCAAATTCATGAGAATCTTCATAGATTTGGAAACTGCTTTATGCACCTATGGGGGATTTGACTAGATTTGGTAAGCCTTCTTTTTGACTATTTTGAATTGCATATTTATGCATTTGATTCTCTCATGTAATGATATATTGCAGAAGCCTATTACTTCACAAGGTTGGCTATTGTATAATTATTCAATACATATTAGTGTTATGCTCCAATTTCAGTCTCCTTTGGTGCTAATTTTCCATGTTTGATTAGCATTTTTGTGTGTAATTTTTCTATCTCTTGGGTTCAATTTCCACATGGTATAAAATCCTTTGTAGATTGATTTCTATCCTTCCAAATTTTTATTGCAACTTCAAAATCATTGACTCAGAGCGCATTTTGCAGATTGGAGGGAACAGTTTCTAAGCTATGGACCAATCTCAGAAGATCATCTTGACTCCATTCAATTTATTTGAGTGGAAATTTGAGATGGAGGTATTGTTGAGAGAAAAAGGTCTCTATAGGGTGACTGCGACAACTAAGAGACACCCTAATGAAGCTGTAGAGAAAATCTAATAGCACAACAAGAGGGATGAGGCCTATGGCTTTTTGTGTGTGAGAAATTTAAGAGACGTCCTCTTCCATCTTGATGGATTGACATCACCTAATGAAGTGTGGGAGAAGCTAGAAGATATTTCTGGAAAGACAGGTGAGATGAGAGGACATCAAATCGAGAATGAGTAGATCTCCTTAAGTCCTAGTAGCTTCGAATCATTGAAACTCTGCTTTTCCAAGTTTAAGGCCCTTGTTTTGCAGTTGAAATAGTGTGGGATCGAAAAGAAGGAAGAGAAACTAGTGTTGGACATACTATGTAATCTTGGACCTGATTATTCAGTGTTTGTTTCGACCTTCCATGCCACCAAGTTGACATCTCATGCCTGGAAGATGCTTAAGCTTGCAGAGTTCATGGAATCCCTCACACATGAGCAAGATACATTGGTGATTATGGGCACCATCCAACCTTCCAAAGACCAATATTTGGTTGCTGGAGATTCAAGGGTGGATTCAAAAAGCAAGAAAAAAGATAGAAAGCCACCTGAGAAAAAGAGATACAAGTCTAAGTCTCAAGAGGATCCCCAAGGTTCCAAGAAGAACTTCAAGAAGAAGAAGAACAAAGTTCAAATGAGCAAGTGCGCATACTATAGTAAGGGTTGTCATATTGAGAGATCTTGTATGAATAATAAAATTGAGATGTTGACCCAACTCTTGGAGAAAAATACATATTATTGAATGCTAGTGGAAAAAAAAGTAGAATCGACAAAACCAAAATAATAATGGAACCAGGGAGAAAACTCTTTTAAGATTTAAAATATCTTTCATGTATGGTCTCTATTAATATTTATTTTAAAAATTTCAAAATAGAACTCAACCATTTTTAATAGAATATCATTGCTCAGGTTACTTATGCTTTCAAGAAAGCACAAAACTTAACTTCAGAACTTTCCACTTACAATGTAACATCAGAGCGGCGAGAAAGTTTAGTAGAGGCAGCTCTTGCCAACATTTCCTGCTTGTAAGAATCTTGACTTTGTAGTCGAATCTGCTTATAAAACTCTGTGATAAACTCTTCTACTTGTCTATCCACAAGAGGAGGTCAGAGATAATCCATGGAGGACTTGGTAGACTGGTCAACGTAGGAACACTGTTGTTGTGGTAGTTGTTGATCTTGAGAGCTCTTCCATGTGTTTTTTTGAGTGATGATCAATAACATAATGGAAGAAACAACATTCGAACTCCAGCTTGCAAGGATCATAAGCCATTGCTAAAGCACTCAATATTTGGTAAGAAATTTGGATTTATTGTGATGGAGAAGATAGCAATTCACACCATAAATTGAATCAATAATCAATAGAGATGATCATATTGTATATTAGTGTTTTTGAAATAGCAATCCACACCATGAAACCAAGCAGTGCCTATTATGAAATGGGCATACACCTTCACACTTTGCTGGAATCTGGTTTTGATTGCATCTAGGGAAATCCAGAGAAGAAGCCCAATAGGGTGAGTGGATAGACAGATCATGTCAAGGAGGTGATTAATAGCTCGACAAAAGCTTGAGAAGAAGCATAATCTGGTGGGTCTCTGTTTCACTTAAGGAGGGTAACCTAGTAAGCTATCACTTCAGTGGGTCGGTGGGTGGGGCATGGTGCAAATGGTGGGTAGATAACTTACTCCCTTAAAACAAAATGTTAAAAAAACAAAAACAAAAATGATTTACAGATCACTAACTAAAAAATGGTTTATTTTTCAACTTAACAAAAAAATATATTCTAAAATTTTCATGTCAAGATAAAAAAAAAGTGTGTCAAGACACGCTGAATTGTGATATTCTTGTAAACTGTTTCATTCGATCTGCTTGAATTGCGATATTCTGGTAAACTGTTTCAAGTGTGGGATTCAGCATCTAAGTCTTCAACCAAACAGTCCTTTTCTAGCTTTTTCACATATTTAACATCTGACTCTTCAACCAAACCCTAGAACACGACCAGCTTATGCAAAAGGGCAAGTTTCACCTTTTTTAATTTTCTCACTTCACTACTTTTTCAACTCATCTTTTACACTATAGTTTTCTTTCTTTAACATCAAGTACTTATGCCTCAAGGCTGGATATCTATTCGCTAATTTAGTGAGTCGTGAATATTCTGCATGGTTGTTTGAGTGAGAGCTCGAGCTGGAGCGGGATCCCCTTTTCTCAGAGAAATTTGTTGATAATTTGGGCTTGTTTACTTTTCGCTCCTCTCCGGCCTCATTGTGTGCAGAAGCTCTTTGAGACAACCTTTTCTTTTTTGCATTTTTGGATGTTGATGCATTGACATCTATAAACCTATTTGGGGTTTTCATTTTTATAGATCAAATATTTTTGACTTAAAATTCTGTGCTATGGGATAGGTATGCCAGAAGAAAAGATTTGTCAAAAGATATACACAAAACAAAATATAAGGATTAGATCTATCAAAAGATATACACAAAATATAAGGATCTCATGTTATCCAATATTTCCCAGAAATTCTAATAAGAATCTAGGATAAAAAAGCTATTTGCAATAAGCTAAATCCAGATGCAATCTCTGAAACCAAGTTAATTCACTTGGATCCTATATTATCCTATATTTCTGAGGCAATACACTAAATCCAAATGAAATCTATGAAACCCAATTAATTCTGATAATCCTATATTATCCAATATTTCTACAGTAATTATTGAGTCATAACCCAAAACTATAACAATAATCTAGGATAAAACAACTATTGTCAATATTCACATGCAATCTTTAAAACCAGGTTAACCCTCTTTGATCCCATATTATGCAATATTTGGCCAATAATTATTCAATCAGAATCGGAAACTCTAACAAGAATCTAGGATAAAACAACTATTTGCACTACCCTAATTACTGCACTTATTGGGTTTTTCATTTTTATAGATCAAATATTTCCTACTTATGTAGAAATCTATGCTAAAAGATAGGTAAAGAAGAAACAAAGATCTCTCAAAACATATACATGAAATATAAGGATCCCATATTATCTAATATTTTCTAGTAACTTTTGAAGCATAACCTCAAAACTCTAACAAGAATATAGGATAAAACCTTTATTGGCAATGCCTTAATTCCAAATGCAATCTTTGAAACCAATTTAATTCTATTGGATCGCATATTATCCAATATTTCTTAATAATTATGAATCTATGATAAAACTGCTATATGTAATACCCTAATTCCAAAATAAATATTTAAAACAAAGTTAACTCTTTTGGAACCCATATTATCCAATATCTTGATGTAATTATTAAATCATAACCAAAACTCTAACTAGAATCTAGAATGAAATGGCTATTTACAATACAGTAATTCTAGATGCAATATGTGGAACCAAGTTAACTACCTTAGATCCCATATTATCCACTATTTCTCAATAATGATTGAATCACGACCATAAACTCTAACAAGATAAAAAGACTATCTATACAAGAGAATGAAAGAAGTATTTAGTGAATAGTCTATATAGTGTGGCTTGTATAAGACTCAAGGAAACAATTTGCCTTCTTTATTTTTAAATTTTTATTGATCAATGGTAAACTCTTCAACTATAAAGTGCTACAAGTCTTGTACTTTTAAGAGATAGACTTCCCATACAGCATACTCATCTCTATTTGCCATAAACCTTCTTGTGTTAATAGATTTCTTACCTATTCAAATTCTTCTAGTAATTATTTTGGTAGCACCATCTTCAAGAATAGATCTTCGTCTCTACATCACAACCTCCATTCTATGGATGATCAAAATAGATTTCAGCAAAAATAAAGGGTGACGCTTCCTTGAAACAATGGCAATCCTTCACTTTTTTTTCTTTGCAGCGAGACAGTACAAACCTTTTAATAGGTGAAAGCTGAGTGAGCAAGTGAATCGGGAGTCATATGGGGAGTCTGCAAGCATTTTCAAGGTGAGCACAGTGTTGGATTGACTTAATTGGGGATTAACCCAATGGATCAATCCGATAGCGTTATTTAGATGATGAAACTACATCCATTAATACCGTCTCTTAGAGAGCACTAACACAGAGATCTCAAAGGGTTAACCCTGGTCAATGCCTATTGTAAATTTATGCTTGGAGGGAATTGACATTCTGACTTCCAACTTTTTTTAAATAAAAATAGATCCATGAATGCATCAAGGGTTGAATGAACAGATCTGCCTCTCCACTTAGTTATGTAGAGAAATAATTTAGGGTTTTTCTTCCCTTCGGGTTTTATACTAGCACATTGACACACAGGTCAATCTTTCACAACTCATGAGTGGTCTCCATACTCATGGGTGGAGCTTCAACACTAAGTCAATTCTCACAATGGTGACATATCTGTGTGCCTTTAGAGAATATTATGCACATAACTAAATCCACGCTGTGGAATTCAAATACGGAGATGGGACCATTAGATATCCAAAAGAAAATAGCCAATTAAGTCACATACAAGAAATGAAAGAAAACATCAAGGACTTTGGAACCCTAGAATGCAATGTGAGAATAAAAATTAAGACGGATCTGGGTTTCTCATTGAAAGTGTTTTCCACTTTCTGAAAAGGCAAATATAGGATTCTGTTTGAAAGTGATTTCCACTATGTGAAAGGCCTTTCCCTAGGATCTCCCTCTACCCTCTGATACCATGTTAAATATAACAATCGAACAGACACAAGCACTGTGGGCTTTCTCAATATTAATCAACTGAATATATAGTGGGAGAATACCATAGTTGACACAATACTATGGGTAACTAACTAACTAACCACATGTGAGATTACATTCTTCATATGCAATACTATAATTCCAAATGCAATCTCTAAAACCAAGTAGACCCTCTGAGCCAAACACACTAGAAAAAAATAACCCCAACCCACAAGCAAACCTGATCTTAGCTTGGCCCACAAGCAATTGTAAAACCATATACATAAAGGTGGATGTGCAAATAAAAACACACAAAAATAAAAATTAACCAATGGAGATCCCAAATACTTAGTGCTCAAATAAAGAAATGATAAATAACTAATAACAAGAGCTTAACATGTACCCAAAACATATTTACTTAATCAGCTATGTAATAAGCTTCACAAAACTAGACTACTTACCAAATTGAATGACGGAAGACAAGATTTGAACAATCGACAGTGGCAGTGTTCTTCACTTATAAATGGGAAAGGCTCTTAAAAAATAGGTTAAGGAGTCAATTTATATAGCCACAAAAGGAGTCTAGTGGACCTATTGGAATAACAACTAATAATAATTTTAATTTAATTTTACTCATTTATTTTTAATTTTTATATATATTTTTGAAAATTTAATTTATATTCTAAAAATTCAATTTATATTTTGAAATTTCAATAAAAGATTAGGGAAAATATTTAAAAAATATAGTTTTATATTTTTTACTTCTAAAATTGTAATTTCTAAAAAAAGGATTTGTTTATTTTTTTTATGGTAATGAATGTTATTTTAAAACGATCGAAACATCACCAAAACTATTTAAGGTTAAAAATATGTGTTTTATGTTGATATATCACAAGTTTAGATACAAAGCAATAGATTATGTACCACATTGTAAACAATACCAATCAAATCTTGGTCCATTGTCCCACAAGCAGTGGATTCCCTTTTCCCTTTTGTTTTTACATGACCCTTTTATTATTACATTAAATTATTATACTTATTATAATGTTTAAGATTTAGGTGTGACATGCTACCCTACATTAGGAAACTCATCCTAAAGTTATAACTCCATTGAAACAAATTCAAAGACATACTCATTTAGTCATGTAGTTAATAGGTAATATAGATAAATCATACTATTGAGAAAACCATTGATTTATACTCACCCAAATTTTACCAATCCCTTTAAAATTATATGTATGATATATCGGTGAATCCCCATAATACATAGGAAAGTGCAAATGCTAGTTTATTAGTAATATAATATGTATATATAATTTTTTAGGGAATCTTCTACTAAATTATAACATCTTATAAATTTTGGGTATTGGACAAAATTATAAAATCTTGGTAAAATCATGGAACATCTTTAACAAAATTATAAAAACTTATAAATTTTTTGGCGAATCTTTCACAGAATTAGAAAATCTTGTAAAAACTCAGCGAGTCTTTTGCTAAACTATAAAAACTTGCAAATTCTTGACATATTGGTTGAAATTTGACTTAATACAAATTTGTAGATGGCTTTGTATTCAGTTTAGACTTGTGATGTAATCTTGCACTAGAACACCTTGCAAACATCATCCAACTTTTTTTGCTGGCCTAATTTGTCAATTTGTAGTCCCTCTAATAGAACGATTCTAATTGATCCCTAAATGGCACATGCCAAATGCTGGTTTCTAGTGAGTTTCCTACGACCGACGACCATGAAAATATTTATCCCTGGGAGTAGGTCACAAATCATGTGTTCAAATTCAGAATTGGATCATCCTTTGATACATTTCCCACCTTTAACCATTCATCACAATATGTAACATAATATTACAATGGGGCAAAGCACCTAGTTCTGGAGTTTCGTGTTTTACTTGCACGGACAAGAAAACACGAGAACCATATGTCAGTTTGACCCATGCATTCACGCCTGGTTCCTACTCTCATGTTTTTGAGAGCTGCGGGATGTTTTGGCTCATTATCATTCATCCCATTCAATCATGGAATCACCATATTCATCCCCTCCCCTGCCTCGCTCATCATGTAAAAGTGAAAGAATAGAAGAACCTTTCTTCTGTGTATGTATCCTTCCTGTATTGCGAGTGTGTTTTTTCTGGACACTATGGTATTTGCTGTGTTGTAGTAAGCTTGTTTAGACCCTTGTACTCGTGTTTAGAGTAAGCTTGTGATGTAGAGTCTCCCTCTGGTTGTTGTGTTGTGAATCCTAGTTCGTACCTCACTATGTCTGAGACTTAGGAATGGGAGAGACGTATAATGCGCTTAATAAACCTAGTGTGGAAACTCATACTAAGATAAGAGTGGCTGGTGAATGTGCCATGCACATCCTAAAGAGCATTGGAAGGGAAGGTGTAACCTGAGGGACTGTGGAGCAGAGAATGGGATAGTTCCTTGTGTTGGGTGTGTGGGCAGAGGGGGATCCAGGACACATAGATCTTGTGAAGGTGTCCTTAGCTCAGTCGATGAGCTCACTAGCTTCGTAGTTCTTCCTGTCCATTTCCTTAGAAGCCTGATAAACCCAACTAGAAAGATGGCTTCATTGGTAGTTTGATAAACCCCACACTAGTACAAGTGATCAATTTTTCCACAACAAAACGTGGTATTATCCACGAAAAAGCGTGGATATTCCCACGTCTAAGTGTTTTTTGTTCTATGTAAACTATTCCGTCACAATAGAGACGACCCCTAATTTGCGTCACAAGAGCGACAATGTTCTATATTTCGTTAGATGTCTAAGACATCGCTATATCCACGCCTGGCTGTCTCTGTATCCACGCATTGCCGTCGCTATAGCCATGCCTTTCCGTCGCTATAGCCACGCTATGTATAAGGTTTTTTTTTAAAATCCAAATCCAAGACGTCGCTATAGCCACGCTCTGTATAAGGTTTTTTAAAAATGCAATTCCAAGACGTCGCTATAGCCACGCCTTTCCGTCGCTATAGCCACGCTCCGTATAAGGTTTTTTTTTAAATGCAAATCCAAGACGTCGCTATAGCCATGCCTTTCCATTTCTATAGGCATTCCTTTCTGTCGCTATAGCCACGCCTTGTCGTCACTATATCCACGGTTGGTGAAATTTAAAAAAAAAATACTTGCAGTCGTCGCTTAAGCGACGGTATTTGAAATTTAAAAAAAAAAATTATCTGTATTATCTGCAAAGACATATTTGAAGGTCAAATCTACAGTGATATGCTCTTAGATTTGAAAACATAACAACGCTCAAAATCTGAGAAATCTTAAGAACATATGCTAGCTTTAAGCTTATAGAGTCTGTACTTGGAACTTTGATAAAGTTTAGAGGAATTGTGAGCAAAGAAAACACAGGGAACCTGATTCTCTCAACTGTATCTTGAACATGCACCCTATACATTAATTTTTTATGCCTCTCAGTTGCAATAATGATACTGATCAACCAGCTAAACAAGGCTTGAAAAGAGTTCAAACCTAAATTATTAGGCCTTACCAGCCTCAAAAGATTGAAGAGCTCTTTAAAATTGTTTTGAAAGAGGGTGCCTGACAATAACACCTGTCTCCTCGTATGTATTTGGGAAAGAGCATGCAGTATGTTGGTGTCCTTGTTGCATGGGAAATGGCCTTCATCTAAAACCAACAGTCCTGGTCCCTCAAGTAGAATTTGTTGGCAATATTGTGTCATTTGATTTTCTAATTTTTCACAGACTATACTTGAGAACTGTGAATAACATACAAGGAGAATACTCTTATTTTCTTTCCATTCTCTCAACGTATGAATCTGGTTGCATCTCAACGTTTCTACCTTATTGGTTACATCATATAGGTTATAAACAGGGATCTCCTCCACTCCCCATTTTTTAAACTCTTTCATCCATGAACCCAAAATGCTTTTGGGTACTACAATCAGTGGCCTTTCCTCTGGGTACTTAGTCAAAAAACTTTGAATAAAGCTAATCATAAGGAATGTCTTCCCTGTTCCTGGTGCATGTGCCAAAATGCAGCCACCAGGTTCTTCTGCTATAAGGTTCTTTTGCAAAAAGTTAAATCCATCAGCATGTTGTGATTTCATGTGTTTTTTCAGACGGGGATGCAAAACAAGTTTCAGTATAGGGGTACTATGCTTTGAGCTTTTGTAATTAAATGACTCGGCATTGTTGATCCCTAAAATAGTCCCCAAGTCCCGATTAGGGGCATTCCTGGAATGTTTTGCTGCTTTCCTAGCCTGTACAAATGCAAACAAAATGTTTTAGACTATGTTTTACACAATTTATTCAATCAAATATGCATTTGCAAATGATTATGCAATCATGCATCAATATTTACATTAGTCCCAGACATGTAAATGAAGTAGACTCTAGAATTATATATATAAAGACTCTAGATTATAACGAGGAAACAACATCAAAAATGAAAATTATTAAAATGAAACACTAAAACTAAAGCAAAATACACCACACTGTACCAATAATCACATATGAGTTGACAGAGAGCAAATGTACACCATAATTACCGTGCACTACAATTAATAATGAGGTATGAACTTCCAGCTATAGAATATGTAGTAATACTTCCTGCAAAAAAAAGAAGGATCAAGTTGATAATACCAACCAGTAAAAAAATGGGGCAGAAATGCAGAAGTTAATGTATTTCCCGCTGGTACTTGAATGCATATTATATGAAAAAAATTTAATCTTGCAATAATTGGGTTTATTGTACACCCAATGCCCGTAGTCAGAATAAATGTTCAATCCTACCTTGTGTTAATACCAATGTTGCATTTACAGACATTGCAGAAATGGCACGAACACGCTCACTGAGAAACATTGCTTGGTCAACTGGCACAACACCCAGAACAAATCTTTCAAACCCTAGATGGTGGTCCTAGGCATACCTAAGCCTTCAAAATGCAACCTGCACCATTATATCAACATTCCTCACCATTATTTAGTGAAACCTAGGCATGAATGAGAAGTTCTGCAATAAAATTGTCCTTAAATACTCAACGACGGTAGACTCTATGAGATAAACAATGGAGTAGCATTTTGCATCAAAACAACAGTATAATGAATCTAAAATAATCAATAAACATCAAGTTTGTTTAACCTTGGTTTGTACACTTAGTATCCGTAAAACAACCTTCAAATGGGCATTTTGAGGCATATTTTCAGACAACGGCCCTAAAAGTGGTAAAACACAGTCACCTACAACAAATATGGGCACTTCTTTGGGATACTTTCATGAGGAACAACCATGGATATTAAAAAATATGGACTTTCATGAGCATAATCAGTCACCTACAGCAGTCCTGGGCACACCTACATGGATAATGGGCACTTTTCAACCCCAAAACAGTCTCATACAACTATGAAGAAGAAAAAAGCCAAAAAAATTGAGCATGTAACAGCCTCTAATAATCAATCTTGTGTGTGAACAGCAGTAGGAGAAGTGTGTGAACTTGTTATGAGGCGTGCCTTATCCATCGAACTTGAAGAACACCTAGTAAATCAAGTTCTGAAGGTAGAGGATGGGAGGTTTGCTTATACTGATTATGCTCTTGTTCTTGTAGCTCACATTCTTATTATAAGGACATCCACAGGGTCCATTTTGGGAGATGACTCCTTAAGACTCAAAATCTGCAAAGGCTACGCTGGTTTTATTATTGAGAAAGTGAAAGCTACATATTCAGGGTGCTTAAATATCCAAGAAGTTTGTGCAAGTCTTCCATCCCTATTTCATTTGGAAGTTCTTCTCATGGCTTTTCATTCTTCAAATGCATTTGAAAAAATCATGCATTTGATTTGACCACCATAGTAGTATCTTCTATAGGATCATGCATTTGATTTGACCACCTTCAAGCCAATCTCACAAGGAGCTCTGTTCCTCCCAGAGGATCTTAAAGAAATCTACTGAAAAGTTGAATCTATTACCTAGAAGAATAGTCAAAGGTAACTGTCCTATAGAACTTTAAGCATAAGAGGTATGATTTGTGCCTTTGTCCAGTGCTGTTCATTTTCAACTAGAGTGTAGCAAATTGAAGTATATAACAAAATTTGTTTGTGATTTCTCTGTCCCTATACTAATTTAGATTGTACAGAAGTACCTTTACTGATAAGTAGAGCGATGAGCATTTAGTCCTTCAAAGTTAGGTAAGTTAGAAAGATCCTACTCATCTGAAAGATCAATAGTATTTGTCTTTATTATCACAATGAAGTGGGATTAGGAAAGTAAAATGTTATTCAGTCTCAAATTAAATGAAAATTAAAAATGACAATCAAAGGTAAATTTTTCATTGCAACATAAGTGCCACTATTCTGAGTATGTTGCATATCAATTGCAATTTCAAACATCAGTTTCAAAGGCATTTCTACCATGAAAATTTTTTCTCCTTCTGAGCAAGTGCAAAATGCACCTTATCCATCTATGCTTTCAATCATAATACTGACAAGTTAATAGATGGACAATGACAAATGAATTTGAATGGCTGAGAGACATATGGCATGTTCAAAGTTAGAACTTAGAAATTAGCTAGCAATAAAAATAACAGAAATTTTATATACCTCTAGAATTCTCCTAAAGCTTCCCTTGCATGTCCATGCCACTTCCATGCTTCTCTAGTTGAGGGATTTGATTGTATTTCCTTCCAAAAATAAGGCCAAAAATTGGGGAATATGATTCCCATAAAAAGGATCAGTGAGCATGTATGCACCCTAACAACATCTAAATACAGGAAGACACATGAGGTTTGTCCACCTTTGAAAAATATGTAATTACTATTTCAAGTCTTCTCTAGAATGCATATGCAGTTCCTCTTCCAATGAGTGCCTCATGAGAAATTGGATTATCCCTAAGTATCTATATGTCACATAAATAGATACATGACATCCACAAATAAAAAAATTAAGTTAAAACTGGATTGTCTCCTAATCTTGGAAACCAAACATAAGAAAATGACTTGCCTGGTTAGAGATAGTGATGGCCTGATCGTAATTACCATCATTAACCTGCAGATACCAGCATTGATTTTGTTCACTAAAACCACAAAATGTGACAGAATTTCTCTAGTACTCTAAAATGCTAAAATGGGTTCTGAAATTTAGAGAAAACATGTATAGCAAATATATAACTCGGGGTGTAAAATCCTACAACAAAATGAAAGCTTGAAAAAAATTCTTAAACGTACATTAACATACTATATTGTTAAAGTGGAATGGTTGGAATGAAGCATGGTGTCAGACAGGAACAACTCTCCCTATATTTCAGTGGTAAGAGAACTGTCAAAAGTTTCAACATATAATAATGAGACAACTAATCTGGCAAGAGAGAATCCTCAACACCATCTATTACGTTATTGTACCCATAGAAGGAGTTGAGCACTCCCTATGTTCGTCCAAATTTTTATCTAGTGCTAAAATCAGAAAAAGTCATCAAAGGGGGGAAAAAATTTGAAACTTTATCCTCTGAGGAAAAATTTGATGACCAATGGTTAAGATATAGACCATTAGTTCCTATAAACATGGGTCTTCCCATGAAATACTCTCTTTATCCTCGTGCTTAAAGAGAAAGGAATGAAAGCCTTCCCCACAGTAAACATTGTTTACATCTCTGAATGTGAGGCATCCAATGGAGCTTGATCCAAGCTTCTATTGTCTTTGGACTCAACCAAGTGCCATTAAACATTCAAATCAAGTTTTGTTCCAAAAATTGCAGGACTTTACTTAGCTATGAGTGCCTATCTTGTCAGCTTTTCCATCTCCTTCAGCTGCAAGGCCCTTAAAGTGCATTACATTTCAAGAGAAAGCATGTGGGAGGTTTGTTAATTGTGTTTCTTCCTTACCCTTTGCTGCTCATGTAAATTGTCTCTAAGGTTTGTTAATTGTCATGTTGATTATCCTCCTTAAAATTCAATTTAGTATTAGATCATTTTAGCATAATTTTGACTAGTTAAGACACAGTTCAGGAAATGTGACGTAATTTATGCTAATAAACACATCAATCAATTACCTTTCACAAGTTTTTTTATGGACAAACATTTTCAAATTTCTAGCACAGACTCCATACAATGGATAGGGTACTGCACAAAATCCCACTGAACACATCCTCTATATCAACATAAGCTTGCACTCTAAATTGGATTAGATAAAACATACAATGTTGTGATCATGGCACCATTCAACTAGGGATGGGAGGTTTGCTTATACTGATGATGCTCTTGTTCTTGTAGCTCGCATTCTTATTATAAGGACATCCACAGGGTCCAGTTTGGGAGATGACTCCTTAAGACTCAAAATCTGCAAAGGCTACGCTGGTTTTATTGTTGAGAAAGTGAAAGATACATATTCAGGGTGCTTAAATATCCAAGAAGTTTGTGCAAGTCTTCCATCCCTATTTCATTTGGAAGTTATTCTCATGGCTTTTCATTCTTCATAGGGATTGATTACTGGATGCGACATCTGTTGTCTGCAAGAACGTGAGCCTGTTTGCTCCACCCTGCCAAGAATCATAAGCATGAGCTTCAAGGCATGATGTGAGTACACTTGAAGTGGCACTTTGTTGGTCTGTAGGAGATTTCCTATAGCTGCAACACAGAAGTGTTGGAAAAGGGAAGTAGTAGGAACTATAACTCCTATGAAATGTTGGAACCCTGTTGGAACCCTTGAATTCTAAGTTTATCCCGCCAAATTTGTTGTGCAGCATGAGTTTGTTGTGGCAGTTGATCCATACTGGCAGAGGATTGCTGAGACATATTTGGACCAACCACAACCCATGCTACTGTTGTTTGGGCTATAGATAAGTATTTGCCACCTGTCTGTTTGCCAAGGCCCTCACTCTGACATAGTAATTCTAGTTGTTGTATTGATAAAATAATGGTTAGGAGCTGCATCACAACAACTACATGTACAAATTACTTGCAATGTGCAATTAAACCAATAAATGCAATCAATATGAGAGTTCTAAATTCAGAATCTGCTGGGCTGGTGGAAATGATTGTCAAAAGAAGTAGACAGTATAACTAGATTGAGCCACACTTGTAAATGTTGATAAGGTAAAGCTGTCTTGCTTTGAGTCAATATCCATTTGCAGCATGCACCTTAATTTAAAGCAGCATCTACTAGAAGGAAATATGCACAACAGAGGAAAGCAATAGTAAGCAAGTTGATAAACTGAAATATCCAAAGCTAATACCTACAAGGTTAAAATGGCACATAGTTGGGCTGAAGGATGAGACTGAACAAAGATCACCACATGCACAGAGCACTGCCATTGCATAGCCAAATCAAATGATGTTCCACTCTGAATATCATGATGTTTCAGATTCAACCTTTGTTGTTGCTCATGAACATTTGAAAAGTCTGTCAAATCCCCTCCAGTGTTCTTACTTCTAAAATTCCTAAGTAAGATTTTAAATTTGCACCCTTGCTAAAGCCCAAAACAACAATTTATGGATATATATCAGAAGATTGTGTACCTCCAGTGAATACAGAGGGGCATTCGAGATACATCTCTACTAGATCCTTCCGACGTAAATATCAAGAAATTAAGAATGAGACACCTAAATCAGCAAGAATGAGACACCCAAATCATTCTCTGGTTGTAAAAAGAATGCCACACAAGGCAATTTCTCCTAAATTATCATGGTTAGTGTTCTTAATTCCCAGGCATCCTAAAGTTGCAAAATAAATTTATTAAAAAAAATTTCCACTATCCTACAATTATTTATGTCCCTGCTAATTAATTGCAGATGTTATTTACAGCTTTGATCTAATTGGGCCTGATGTTCCTACAGGTTTATGGAACCTTTGATCTCACGAGTTCCCATCATGGTTGTGGAGGGCAATCATGAAATCAAACAGCAAGTTGGAAATAATTCATTTGCGGCTTACAGTGCAAGATTTACATTTCCAAGTCAAGAGAGTGGATCCAGTAGCACCTTATATTACTCCTTCAATGCTGGAGGCATCCATTTCGTCATGCTTGGAGGATACATAGATTACAATAAAACAGGTGTAACAATTTCTTCTGGCTTAGAGTATATACTATTTGATGAGCATAGTAGGAATTTTTACAAGTGTTTTTAGATGGTAACAACATGAGAAAGAATCCTAACATTGGTTTTAGTGTAGGTCAGAAACATAATTACTTTGTTGTAGGTATTACAGCAGGCTTTTGGGCATAAAATCTAGGCTCAGTTTTGATATTAATGATAATTTGTCTCCTTGTTCACAGGGAAACAATATAGATGGCTGGAGCATGATTTAGCAGATGTTGACAGGAGCATGACTCCTTGGCTTGTTGCTACTTGGCACCCACCTTGGTACAACAGTTATAAAGCCCATTATCGTGAGGCTGAATGCATGAAACAGGAAATGGAGGAGATACTGTACAGATATGGTGTTGATGTTGTATTCAATGGCCATGTTAGTAACTAACTAAAGAAATATCCAATAAATCTGCTTAATGGTGTTTCATGATTTTGACCTTATTTCTTTTGCTTTGATTAGGTCTATAGCAGAACTACATGAAACAATATCTAGGGGGTTTATAAGTAATTGTGGTAAGAGGAAGAATGACAAATAATTTGGGTTATTCTTGTTGCTTGCAGGTTCATGCATATGAGAGATCAAATTGAGTCTTTAACTACACATTGGATCCATGTGCTCCTATTTACATTACAGTGGGAGATGGTGGTAATAGAGAAAAGATGGCAATACCTCATGCTGATGATTCTGGTAACTGCCCTGATATGGCTTCCACGCTAGACACCCCAGAATGCTCTGGCCAGTGTTTCATGATTCGGAAACATGCCCCAAAACTCAAGCCTACCTTTCAGCCTGAACAAGGCATGTTCCAAAAAAAACACAGTTAAATGGCAAGGAGTCCCAAAAAAACACATAAAAACTAAATCATCCTTCTTTTTGGAATTGTCATTTAACTTTTAATCAAATTTAATGTTGACATTTACATTATTTATATTTACTTTCATCTCACATTTAGCTTCAATTTGCATTAGAAGTTAAAGTGGGACCCCCAATTTATAAAGGCCAGTGAATCACACCCATCAGACCTCACATCGAGAAGATAAAAATTGGGGTGTTTTTCAACATTTGCTATGCAACAGCTTTTCTAGAATTTAAGCATATACTCAGAACATGACCCTCTAGCCATTCCTCCTGCACACTTTCGGCTTCGATTTGGGTGATTCTAAAATTGAAAACTACAAGTGGAATAAGCTGCTCAATAGTGCCCATGCCAACTGACTAAAATACTTTAAATGGCAGCTTTGATTTCCATGTCCAAATTCATTTTTATAGCCATGACAAGGGTTGATAATTATTGAGAGTCCCTAATTTGAGAAACATTCCAACATGAGCAACTTCATAGCAAGTCTTAGGGTTTGTAGGCTTCTAGGCCATAAAAATGCAACAAAGCTCCCAAAATTCACTAAAGCCTTTTTGAAGGTCAACGTCTGAATTTTAGTTGATTAGGGTCTTATGAAGAGGGTTTTCAGTTTTTGAAATTTAATAGGGCAGACAAAAGGAAAGGCTATTAGATTTGGGTTTTGGAGTCCAAGAGGATAGGGCATTAAGAACACTGCAAGCTTGTTATCTTTCATAGAAAGTGCTTCCCATGCCAACCCACCTCAGTAAGAAAGCATATATGGATCCTAGGAGAGATTTGTATTGTCATTTCATCCGAAAATTTGTAAAATTAAAATACAATTCTACAGCTAATAAATTTGTTACAGTTAAAGGTGGATTGCGTATTATGCATCATAGCCAAGAAAGTGTGATCACCTAAGAATTGAGTAGGGTGGGTAACTAATGGTTACAAAGTTAGATCCTAGAATAGAGCAAACCCTCCATCAAAGTGGATAGAGAAATAGGGAGACGTGTTGAAAAGTATCTTCATAACGATGCTGCAACATCACAATCCCAAAATATATGATTGATGTCTTTTCTGCCACTCTGCACAAAGGCCATCCATAGGCTAGCCAAAATGTGCTTGTTGTCTAGCCCTTGATAATGCGTTAATCAGTTACTCTGAAGTCTGAACATGAATGGTCAGGTGTTAATCAGTACTCTGAAGTCTGAACAATTTTCAAGAAAGAACCCTGCTTTCTAGCCTGTCAATGAATATACGAGATATGGCTGTGAAAACAAGTGGAAAAATAGGGGCATATTGTTTTGGTGAATTGAATATTAGCATCTATCGACTATGTCAAACAATCCTCCATTGTCTCCTCATTCCACTCCTATTAGTTTATTTCCAAAGTTCCTATTCATGTTCACTCCACACAATGCCCGAAAATGAAAGCTTTATGTATGCAGATCTACCCAGCTTGTTTCAGCACCATGTGAAACAGCATAACCAAATGATTTCATAATCCTGCTAATTTTCGTGAATTCACAGAAACACCAATCGAGCAATAGACGTTGTGAATCCGAAGCCACGAGGAGGATAGAACCCAAAAGGGTCTCAAACTCAAAGGTGGAAGAATTAAAAGACATACCTGGCCAGACATGTTCGATGCTCGTGGATGAAATTGGACGGTGATAGGAAGCCAGCAAGCAAATGCGTTCACCTGGGATTTCTCTAGCTCCTAGCCAAGGGGAGAAGCTTTCTCCAGCTCTAAGAAACTGTGAAGCGGGCCTGCAAATTGGAGGGTTTGGGGGTTTTGAGGGACAAAATTTGAGGCGGAAAATGGCAAATGCCTTCAAGGTATTTCCAAGGGAAATTGCAAATGGCTTTAAATTAAAATACCCATTTAACTACTCCTAATGGTATTCATAACCGTCAAACATATGTAACTTCTTGCTGCCTAAATGTTAAGGTTAGTATTTACATAAATAATAAATGTATTTTTTAACAAATATTGGTTTTACCCTGAACTTAATTCTACTACAAATTCTATTAGTTTAGTGCTAATTGAAATAGCTATCTTAGAGATATTTAAATGAAGATTTGAATGAATTTTAAATTAAATATAAACATGTCATTTTTAAGATAGATTTGTGTTAGAAGACCATTTATTTGCTAGAAGAGAGCCAAAATATCATAGTCATATAGAATAAGAAATGGACCTAATCGAGTTGGCATAATAGCAAGGAATATAGTTATGGTTCTCCAGAATATTTTGAAGATGGGATTGTCTGCAAAGACATATTTGAAGGTTTTTCAAATGATTGAGATGCAATATAAAAGAATTATAAGGTAGGATCTATGATATTTGTGATCATGACATTAGATACACATTAGATCAACAACAAAAACCATGGACATTGAGATTCATATAAAAAATCAATGGTCGAATAACCCAGACAAACCAAGTATGTAACCAGCGATGATATAGGGTTTATGTTTCTAGGGATGAGCTTCTCTTGGTTTTGAGAATAGTTCATTCTCTACTAAACAGGGGAAACCACGTGAAGGTGGAATCTCTAATTATTCCCCCTCCCCACCCCCTCACATCACTCTCAATGCCCCCATACCCAAATTGAAATAATAAAGAAAGTCTAAAATATTATATTATACAAAATAAAAACATATAAAGATCATTATATAAAACACATACCTCTATATATATCATTCATCTTCTTCTTCATCAAACTCAATATCTGTAGTAGGATCTGGATGTAAATAGATATTGCTGAAAATCTCATTCATATCATCATCATCATCATCCATGTCATTTTCACTTATATAGTCATCGAGATTGTCACTGAGATCATCGTCACTGAGTTCTTCGACTTCTTCATCTAACACATTGATTGCAACAACCTGCTCATTATCTTCATCATCGTGATCTTCTTCTTCAGGATCATCTTAATCAATATCTAACTGATTATACCTTACTAGTCTTCCTCGTGGATCATATCTAACAACGTATGACCAACCTGCTTTACCTGGTACCTCTGAGTAAAAGACTTGCTCACATTGACTTGGAAGGACATAAGGATCTGTACCCGGTTCAAATTCCCTTGTATTAACCATGGTAAATCCATTAGCATGATGAATAATAGTTCTTTCAGGATCACGTTCATGCATCCGTAGCCTGTACCATTTCACCTCAAACAAAACTATTTTAAAGAAATTAAAATCACACTCAATTATGTCCTCCAAATGCCCATAGTACCTATTCTCTGTTTCTTATAGATGTCTGTCACTTCTAGAGGAAACATTGGTGACCTTAAACACTGCGGTTATCCCACTATCTGAGGTTTTCATCTTATCATCCAACGATTGGATACGAAATTTATGACCATCACACCACATACCCTTGTGGTGTTTCAACTGCAACATGGACAACAAGTGAAAAAAAATACATTGTAAATAAATATTAAATGTCATACAGGGCTTTGTACTAAATATATATTTCAAAATATAAAAAAAAAAGCAATTACATTGAAAAATGGAATTAACTAGTAAAATACGTGTATAAACAATTTACTTGCCTATTTATCTTTTAAACCATAGGCTAAATCTACCTCCCTTTGCGACGTAATATCAGGATGTTGATGTCGATGACGATGCACTATTTTAATCATCTTACCGATCCCCTCCCATGACAACCTACCAAAGTATTCCTCACAATCTTCTATCCAATGCTCCATCCAATCAAGGTTGTTCGCAATGTATAAGTGTAAAGCATCCCACACTTGAGCAACTATATTTTCTGCTAATTTAGGTAGATATTGATTAATATACACCATGGATTGATATACCATATATCCCTCGACCATAGAACCCTCAGGACGTGCTCTTTTCCTAACAAAAGCCTTCAATGACTTCAACTGCCTCTCCACCATCCACATCGACCTTGTGCTTACTAGTCCACATAGTTTAATCTCCTCAACTTGGTGTATGAGGTAGTGTTCTTGTGCATTGAAAAATGTTGGAGGTAGATACTGTTGCATTTCACACATCAGTCGGCGAATTTCTCTCTTCCAATACCGTATATCTTCTTTATGGATTTCTTTCGATGAAAGCCACCTACAAATGATGCATTAAAATAATATCAATAATATTGCATATATAAATCACAGAATAAGTTACATATCAATCACAAAAGAGGTAAATTTTCCATATTCCTCATTACTTACCTCATGTACTTGCCAAGAACATAAATAATTTGTTTTATGTTGTTGTCCAAGTCATTTGGGAGAGATAAAGGAAGAACATGCTGTAACAAAAAACATATAATTAGTATTTATTTTCAAATACGAGAATAAAATTAACAAAATAATGCATACAAATAAGGCTGAAATATATTAAAACCTAATTATATTTACCTTAATGAATGTGTGCCAGTCATGCGTTTTAACCCCGCCAAAATCACCTTTTTTCATTAAGATATTTTGTATGTTTGACGAAAAGCCCGTGGGAAACCTGATTTTTCGAATGACATCTTTTACAAAATCGCTTTGTTGCTCTGTCAATAACCAAGGAAGTCTAATATTATGTTCATGACCATCACCGTTGGAATTAATGATCACACTTTGCAATGCATTATTAGCCTCATGGATGTCACTACAAATCTTTCCAATTCTTTCTTTGTCAGTCCTTCCATCTAAAATACGCCATAACATTGCTGTTATGTTTTTCCCGATATGCATTGTATCAAACAAATGAACTATTTGTAGGTGCTCGTAGTATGGCAACCTACTGAATTGAATCGGGTAACTTTTCATCCCTCATGGAAGCCCATTCGCACCTTAATGACATTAATGAAATAACAACAAAAATAATATTCAATGTAGCTACATTAATACATAACCGCGCTGAACAAAATTCACAAAAAAAACAAACATTTATATAATATATGATACATAAACCAACTGCATACCTTGACGATTTCTATTATATTCCAACTTCCATAAGTGAGGTGTCATTCTTCGTGGTTTTTTTCCATTCTCTTCTTTACCATTGAATTTTGCTTTGTCTGTAGTTTGATATGTATGGGTCTTAGGAAGAAAGTGCCTGTACTCATCAAACACTTCCTTCCGTAGACTTCTTGAACGACGAGATTTTATCCTGGGACCACAAGCTCGA